>PVLC010014008.1:0-40196 GCA_004027655.1 Graphiurus murinus | reverse complement strand
AAAAAAAAAAAAAAAAAAAAAAAAAAAAAAGGCTGTGTGTGTGTGTGTGTGTAGCTAGGAGGTAGAATGAGAACGAGATAGTGAATGGAAAAGATTTAAAATAGATGATGAAGTCTCAGGAAAGTTATTTATATTTGACATCTATAGAGTCATTATCCTATATTTCCACTAAAATTCAAACAAAAGGGATAAAGTTATTAGAAGAGACTTATTAGACTTAAAATCAAGTCTTGGAATTGTTGGAATAGCTATAGTGATGCTTTGGAATCTCCTTTCTTGGCCTCTAAAAATGATTTTTTTTGTACTGGGGATTGGACCCAGGAGTGTTCTACCTCTGAGGTATACTCATAGTCCTGTTTTATTTTTTATTTTAAAGTGAGGTCTTGCTAAATTGCTGAGACTGGCTTCAAACCTACGATCCTCCTGTTTCATCCTCCCAAGTACTGGGATGACAGGTACGCACTACCATGCCTGGCTTAAAATGATCTTTTCGGCACTAGATTGGATTATGGTTTTGACAGGAAATGGTTTAGCTGGAATTTTCAGATTTAATGATCTCCTTGCTTCCAGCCCTCACCTATCAGTATCTATTTTGGAGGAAAGGGAAGACATTGGGTGGAGGGGGCTGACCTAGCAGAAGGTAAGAACTGGTTTAAAAACTCCTTAATTAGCCCTGCCCTTAGACTGCTTTATTCTTAATGGAGGCAGGGCTCAACAGTAGGGTGAACATGGGCTTTGAAATCACAGAGAACCACTTTCAAATTCCAACTCTTATTTTTTCTGGTACTGGATATTGAACCCAGAGGCATTCTACCTCTAAGCTACACCCCCAGCCCCTTTTTAAAATTTTTTTATTTTGAAACAGGGCCTTACCACATTGCTGAGGGCCTTGCTAAGTTGCCAAGGCTGGCCTTGAATCTGCAATCCTCCCATCTCTCTCTCTCTCTCTTTTTTTTTGCGGTATTGGGGATTGAATTTAGGGGCATTCTACCTCCGAGCTACACCCCCAGCCCTATTTTTTATTCTTTATTTTGAAACAGGGTCTCACTAACTTGCGGAGTGCCTCACTAGGTAGCTGAGGCTGGCTGCGAATCCAGATCCTCTGGTCTCAGCCTCCCGAATGCTGGGATTACAAGCGTGTGCCACCATGCCCGGCTCAATCCTCCCATCTCAACCTCCCAAGTACTGGGATTACAGGCATGCGCCACCATGCCCAGTTTCCAAGTCTTCTTTATACTGAGAAAATTAACTTCTCAATCCATACAATAGGATAACGAGGCTTAACAGTAAATACTTTGCTCATCGGGTTGTTGCTATGGTTTGGATATGATTTGAGTGTGTCCTTCAAGGGTTCATGTAATGAAATTTAATCCCCAACTGTGAGGTACTGAGAATGTACACACTCAATCCAACTATGGTGTTCAGAGGTGGAGCCTTTGGGAGGTGATTAAGATTAGAAAAATCCGCAGGGTGCAGCCCCAGAGGTGGAAGACTGGTAGCTTTATCAGAGGGTGGGAGACCAGAGGAGGCAGACATGTGCTCCCTGCCTCTTGCCCTTGTGATGCCCTGCACCACTGTGGGATGCTGCCAACAAGAAGGCCTTCACCAGAGCCAGCACTATGCTGATTGGACTTTCAGCTTCCCAAACTGTGAGCTAAATAAACCTCTTTTCTTTATAAGGTTATTCGGCCTCAGGTATCTCACTACCAGTAACAAATGGACCAACACAGTCATCTGTGAAATAACACAGGCACTTTGGTTGCAGCTCAAAAACTCTGGTTCTCCTTTTACCCCTGTGTATCCCTCCTTCTTGCTCATATACTTGGCACCCCATTGCCAGATATCAGTTTTCTCTGCCTCCAGCCTCTGCGCATCTTCCCCAATGCCTCTTAGTGCTCAAGCCTAGGGCCCTGATTTATTAATTTGTGCTAGTCCCAGAAAATGACAATAACAGTATGTACTTTTTATAACTATCCTAACAGGAGCCAAGGTTGTGGTTTCTTTCCAGGCATTCTGACTTGCTGACAATTGTGGTTGTAAATCAAAGACAAAGGATTCCTCCCGTCCCACCCAACCCTCTGATCTGAAGCTCCTAATTTGGGGCTAGATCATTCTGGGTGGGATTTCATTCCAACCGAAAAATGATGGCACTCTTCTTTATAATGATTATACGGGGAAGAGCAACCCATAAACTTTACTATTGGGACATTCTTGTTTTTCTCTCAACCTTCTAGTCTGAAAAACACCAAACCTACAGAAAAGTTGCAAGAATAGTACACATAATTAACACCCATTTATCTTTCACCAGAATGGAGCAATCGTGAGCATTTTGACCCATTTGCATGCTCTCTCTCATGTGTGTGTATGATACAGCCCATATTCAAATTTTGCTAGGTGTATACTACCAGCACAGAAAATTGAACCCATGGGTACGTTACCACTGAGCTACACTCCTCCAGCTCTATTTTATCTTTTTATTTTGAGACAGAGTCTTGATTAATTGCCCAGGTTGGCCTCAAACCTTGATCCTCTTATCTTAGCCTTCTGGATACTGGGAATACAGGCATGTTCCACCACATTCATCTCAATAATGTGTGTGTGTGTGTGTGTGTGTGTGTGTGTGTGTGTGTGTGTGTGTGTGTTACTGAGGATGGAACCCAGGGGCATTCTACCTCTAAACTATACCCCAGCCCTATTTAATTTTTTATTTTGAAACATCATTATACTCAAGTTCTGTATTTTTGAAACATCATATAAGAACATTTTTAAAAGCCAGATATGGAGGTACATACCTGTAATTCCAGTGCTTGGGAGGCTGAAACAGGAGGATTACAGGTTTGAGGTCAGCCTCAGCAACTTAGCTAGACCTTCAGTAACTTAGTGAGACCCTATTTCAAAATAAGAAATAACCAAAATAAAGTATTGACACTCACAAGAGATTTCTTCCTGCCAAAAAAAAAAAAAAAAAAAAAAAAAAGAAATAAAAATGGCTGGGAATATAGCTTGGAGGTAGGATGTTCCCAGGCTCAATCCCCAGTACAAAAAAAAAAAAAAAAATTAAAGACAGTACACATAGGCATGTCCTTTTCCTTCCTGCTTTGTTCCATGCCCAGTGACTGGCATATGGTAGGTGCTTAATATTTAATAAATGAATGAATGAATGAGTGAATAAATGACCTAAAACTTTGTCAGTTAGATCTGTTTGTTTTTGTGTCTGTGGCATTGGGATTCAACCCAAGGGCACTCTACCATTGAACTACACTCCTAGCCCTTTTTATTTTATTTTTGCAGTACTGGAGCAGGGCAGTACCCAGAGGCATTCTACCAACCTACACCCCCAGCTCTATTTTATATTCTTTATTTTGAAACAGGGTCTTACTAAGTTGCAAACCTGCAGTCCTCCTGTCTCAGCCTCTGAAGTGCTGGGATTACAAGTGTGTGCCACCATGCCTGGCTATTTTTTTTTTTTATTAATTTTTTTTGGTGGTACTGGGGATTAAACTCAGGGGATTCTATCTCCGATCTACACCCCCCCAGCCCTATTTTTTATTCTTTATTTTGAAACAGGGTCTCACTAAATTGTAGAGAGCCTCACTAAGTAGCTGAGATTGGCTGTGAACTTGGATCCTCCGGTGTCAGCCTCCCAAGTACTGGGATTACAACTATGCGCCACCCCGCCTGGCTGTTTTTGTTTTTTTTTGAGACAGGGCCTTGTGATTCTCCTGGGTCAGCCTCCCAAGTCCTGGGATTACAGGTGTGTGCCAGTGTGCCCAATTTAGGGCAATTATTTTTCTACCTGAAGAGAAGGAGAACAGCATTCTCTTCATCCTGCTCCCATTACTTATTATGAATCTTTGGGCTTAAAGAGTAACCCCGGCCGTGTTCAGTGAGACCTTCGAGGAGGGAATAGGCGGCAGGGACTGTGATGTGAGGGTACTGCGGAGTCTCTATTTACTCTAGGTGGTAGTGGTGGTGATGGGATTCATACCGGGTAGAGACAGGAAGATGAACAAGCCGGTCCTCCAATGGAAAGAAAAACAGCACAGAGATTCTGGGAGTACATGGTCTATCTTCTTGCTGAGAGAATTAGTCATTTAGGTTTTTAGATTTTACCATGCTTCCCTCTCCTCACCCCCATTTGAATCCTCAGAATGCCATAGTGAGGATTGATTTCTGTCTGTCCTCCTTCCCCAGAGGGGACAGCCCCATCATTCTCTCCCCGGCACCCTCCAGCTCCCTCCCACCCCCACACACAAGTGTGTATTTTCTAACATTTATAAACGGTGGTTGGGCGGCCATTCTCTCCAGATTATTTATTGTTGAGAAAATCTATAACTCCTTGGACTTCTCATTTTGATGTAGAAGCTTTCATCCCTGTCGCCTGGGGGAAGCGAGGTTATGAGAGGTACTCTCTGCCTCTCAAAAATGTGTTTCCAGGCTTCCCTTTGGGGCCCTTTCTCTCCCTCGCTCTGATCATCTCAGACATTTCTGACAATCCTTCCTGCGGCATCCGGGGCTTGGGACTAAATTCATCTATTTAATTCTGCAAGGTTTGTGAGTGCCTGATACACACCGCTCCTGTCCCTTTTCAGTCTGCCCACCTCTGTCTTTACAGTCTTTAGTGTCACCAATTTTTTTGGGGGGGGGGAGGGTGCCCTTTATCTCCATATCAGCTCTTGACTATCCACATTAATGGGGGGTGGTGGAAATCATCCAAAATAGGGAGTGATAATGAAAATCACTTTTGTTTGATTTTTGAGTGAATGAATCCTGGCTAAAGATCATCCATGAAATGTTCAACTTCAATGAAAGTGATCCATCATGTTCCTATTCTGCGGGTAGGGATGTGACACCTCTGTTTTGGTGTCTGGAGAGGGAGGCAGGTGGAAGAAGGCTTCGACATATTTCGCTCTCATTCTGTTGTCAGGGCCACCGGACATCTGATGAGAACTCTGCAGAGCCAGCCTCCAGGTTTTGTTTTCAAACTCTGGAGGAGGCCTCCTTCTTAGTTGGAAAATCAGATACTTACCTGGGCGTGGTGGGGCATGCCTCTACTCCCAATACTTGAGAGGCTGAGATAAGAGGATCAAAGGTTTGAGGCCAGCCTCAGCAACTTATCAAAACTCTCAGCAATTTAGTGAGACCCTGTTTCAAAATAAAAATAAAATAGGGTTGGGGGTGTAGCTCAGTGGTAGAATGCTCCTGGGTTCCATCCCCAGTAACACACACACACACACACACACACACACACGCACACCCCACAGTCTTTGTCCTTGTTCTTCTCAAGATCTGAATCATCATTTTCCCCCTTGCCTGCTCCTGACCTTTGGTAAAATGCCAGCTCAGGCATTGGACCATTTGAAGATTGCAGCTCCGCCATGAGCACATCGTGTGTGTGTGTGTGTGTGTGTGTGTGTGTGTGTGTGTGTGTTCACTGCTGAATCCCCAGTGCTGAATAGTTGGAGACCAGTAAATATATATTGAATGAATGACTGTGACTAGACACAGATTTCCAGAGAAGGCACACATGGAGAAAAAGAGAAGTTTCCATTTAGTTTTTTTTTTTGTGTGTGTGTGTGTGGTACAGGGGATTCAACCCAGAGGGATTCTACCTTTGAGCTACACTCCCAGCCTGATTTTCTTTCTTATTTGGAAACAGGGTCTCGCTAGGGTGTTGCGAGTCTCACTACTTGCTGAGGCTGTCCTCGAACCTGCGATCCTCCTGTTTCAGCCTCCCAAGTAATGAGATTACAGGCATGTGCCACTATACCTGGTTGAGACGTTGCATTTAAAGTCGATTCCTTTAAAACTTTTGAGACCTGGAATTAATTATTTAACATCCCCATTAGCCTCCCTCTCTCAAGTCTTTAATCAAACTTCTAGCACAGGAACTTGCATTCAAATTATATTTGAAGCTATTTAGCAGGACCCACGAGGCCAAACTTTCTGATTGGCAGGATTGTTAACATCCACCCTAGGTAATCAGTGCAACTTATTTCCTTGGACAAATGTTTTGAAAAGGAAAGGTCCAGAGGGAGGGCAGTACCCTTCTTAAAGACAGAGGAATGAACACAGTGACCTCCAGGATGAAGGAGAGTGGGTGGGGTTGGCTGGGAAAGCAAGACAGCCTGCAATTTAGTGGGTGGATTGTTGGATTTGACATGAGTTCTTCTTGGCTACTTGGGATGGAACTTTTGTTTTGGAGTCTGGAAAGAGCTCAGAGACTGAGAGAAACACAGGGAGGAGGAGGGAGGGAGGGAGCCGGGGGCATTATGGAATTCATGCGAGCTGGCTTCGTATTCTCTGGCCTTTCTCTGTATTTCTCTGAGCACCTCCCCTGAGCCCAGCTCCTCCTTTGGGAGAGACTGTTTCCTAATTAAACTGAGATTCACAGGCCCAGGGCTCTCATTAGGAAATGTCCTCAGGAAATGCTCTTTAAAGAGAAGATTGTGCATGTTTTTGTCTGGTCTTCCCACCTCTGTCTGGCCCTGGCCCTTTCTCTCTTAAAAAAAAAAAAGCAACTTCTAGGAATCCTAAGATGTAGCCGTCAATAAATAAATCTATGTATTCATTTTTCTCTGTCCTGAATGTATCTTTTGGTTGCTGGGTACAGTTGTGAGCAGTTCCTTGTCCTGGGTAGCAAGGGTTGGTGGTAGGAGTGTGGGATTTGGAAGGAAGAGGTACATGGATTCTGGCCCTGCCCTCTGGAAGCTTTTAGATTATAAAGGAATTTAAGGGGCACACCCAGCACATACTAGACAGAAAGGGAAACTAGTTTCAGCTGAGCATCAGGTCTTGCTGTAAATGCTGGGGTGATGGGGAGGAAGGTTAGAAATGGGGAAATTGGCCTGGAAGTCTAGGAGAGGCTTCTAGAAGTGGCGGTGGTGGGGAAAGCTTGCAGAATAGGCTTGGAAGGATATAGGATCCAGGAAGACATTCCTGGCAGGGCAAGTAACTCACAAGCCAAAGGCTGTTCCTTTGCATGAAGGGCGAATGACAGTGCAAGGCACAGATTTGTAAGTTACAGGGCTGAGTTAGGGAGGAGGTGAGGGGCTTAAGGGTAGGGGGAGGCAGAATTAGGAAGGGGCTCTGGCAGCTGGGTTGAAGAATCCAGACTGCATATAAACCATTGAAATAACTACAGATGGTTTCAAATGGAAAAGATGTTCCTGAGAATTGCATTTGAGGAAGATGTTTCTCTTTATTGTTATATGCTGCCTTGCAGGTAGGCTTTCTCAGGATTCCCAGTCATGTGTTTGTTTGTTTGTTTCCCCTGTAAATCTGGTTGTTTATTTGTTTGTTATGCCTGCTTCTGTCTGAGTCATAAAATATGATTATTTAATTCCCATATGTTTGGCTTTTCGAGTTGCCTCCCTGATATCTCCCTTCTTTGTTTGGAGGTACAATTTCACTCATCTTTAGCAAAAGTGGGAAGGGTCCAAGGACAACCCTGTTAACAGATTCTAGGGGAATGGAGATGAGCCCTCACCTCATTGTCTCATGCAATCCCTCTGTGGAAGCTCAAGTGCACAGAATGGAGTTAATCACCAAGCTAGGGTCATGGCACACCAGCATCATGAGCTCAGGTAAGGCCCCCTTTTGATTCATTCTATTTTTTCCCTTTAGTGTATTTAGTAAGTTCTCTTCCAATCCATACGCTGTATGTTAGGTTAGATATATCATCCATTCAACAAATATTAAGTGCCTACCACATGCCAGGAACTATTACAGGTGCTGCGAAACTGCTGTGAACAAAACAAAAGAAGTCCTGCTTTCACTTTGCTTACATTCTAGTGGGGTGAGACAAATTGGGAACAAGTAAATTAGAAAAATGCATTAAAGACTGCCAAGTGCTGTAGAAACAGAAAAGCAGAGCAGGGTGTAAGTGGTGTTATGGGTAGTTAGGAGTGGATTGCAGTTTCTTTTCTTTTTTCTCTCTTGTCTTTTCCTCCCTCCATCCTTCCTTTCCTCCCTTCCTTCCTTCCTACTGGAAAGTAAACCCAGGTGCATTATACCTCTGAGCTATACCCCCAGCCCTATTTTATTTTTTGTTTTGAAACTGGGTCTCACTAAGTTGCTGAGGGCCTCGCTAAGTTGCTGAGGCTGGCGTTGAACTTGTGATCCTCCTGTCTCAGCCTCCCAAGTACTGGGATTACAGGTGTGCATCACCACACCTGGCTGGATTGTGGTGTCTAAGTGACTAAGGAGGGCCATACTGGACAAAGACTGTGACACCACATGCAGGTAAAGGAGCCGTGTGTCATCTGGGACAAGTGTAGTCCAGGTATGGGGGGCAACAAGTACAAAGACCCTGAGGCAGAATCTTGCCTGATATGTTAGGAGGCTAAAATGGCTTGGAACATTTCCTATAGCAAATGAGTGGGAAAAGAGAAACAGAAGCCAAGAGACCTTGTGGGCTGTTGTAAAGAGATTTTGACTTTGGATTCTGAGTAGGAAGCGAAACCAATGGAAGGTTTTGAATAGAGACATGACATGATTCAATTTACATTTTAAAAGTTATTTTTAAATATAATTTTATTGGCATATTGTAATTATGTAATTATACATCAAAATGAGGTATAGAGTGGTAGGAACACACATGCACATATATCTTGGTGTGCTTTCCTCCAGATTCCACCACACTCCCTCCCCTTCCCCTGTACATGTCATTGAGATTTTGTATGCGTACATTGAATTATCTGAACTGTTGTCTTCATGACATTTCCTCCGCCCCCCCCTTCTCCTCTAAACCCCTCCATCAATCCACTGGAGCCTCTCCTCCTTTATCTGAAGTCACTTTTGTTACCCAATTTCTCTCTAGCTTTCACATATGTGTATCTCTATCCTTGAAGATATACAGTGCTATTTGGGTTGTGTGTGTGTGTTTAAATGTGCATAAATGTCATTGTGCTATATACTTCATCCTGCTTTTACTTTTTCCACTTAACGTTGTTTCTGAGGCTGCTTTCTAAATACACTAAAGCAGATGCCTCTGGTAAGGAGGGGAAATGAGAATAGAAGGGAGGGATGAAAGAGAAAAAAATAGAACAAATTGAAAGGGGACCTCATATGTTAATCTGTGTCATTATTTCTGACTGCTGTGCTCATACAGCAGATTCTCTGTAGATAATTCACACTTGGGTTGCCTCCAGCTGAGTACTACCACAAACAGTGCTGTGATGGATATCCTTATATGGACCTCTTTATGCACCCAGGAGAGAGTTTCCTTGGGGTATATACTTAGGAGCAGAATTTCTGGGGTTGAGGGTTTGTGACTACTTAATTCCACTAAGGTCTTGCTTCAGGATGGTGGCCCCAGTTATACCACCCCCTCCCCCAGCAGAGTATGGCCGTTTTTATTTTCTCATTTAATTCTGATACTGGTCAAGTAAGGCAAGTATTATTATTTCCATTTTATGGCAGATTAGAGATTAAGCCATCTATCCAAATCTATATAGTTAAGTAGAATGGCCAGTGCTCAAATCCAGAAATTTGGACTCAAGGTTCTTTGTTCTTACTATTCTGGTACCCAGTACTGCCTCTTCCAGAAATAACATGAGGAGCCCATAGGCACAGATATTAGTCTTATTATTGCTATTCATGCTATCTTCCTATTCTAATAATTTCTTCCCTTTAACACTGGTTGGACAGAAGACAGAATTCTTGAGGTTCAAGGAGCCACTATGGGGGAGCTCTGGCTTCTCTCTCAATCTGCCCTTTTTGAGAGTTGAGGTGTTGAAGGAAAGTTGTTCACCTTGAGTTTTGGCACCAGAGAAACTATGTTCAAATCCTGGCTCCATCACTTATGACCTATGTTAATTTTGCGCCAATTCTTAACTTATCTAAGCTTCTGTGTCCTAATACATAACATGAAACAAAAACAGGACTTGTCTCCTAGGATTGTAGTAAGGAAGTACAGGTAAGATACTTAACGTAGTATTGTATGTAATGTAATATATCAATAAATGGCCTGGGTATATCAGATTTTAATATTAAATAATAGGTAGATTGCATTGAGTATATTTTGTTTGTCAGACACTGAACCAGTTATCATTATTGTTACGTTTGAGCTGCTCACTTTTCAACGCCTGGTCTAACTTAGTAAACCAAGGACCCCCAATGTATTTAACACTAGCATGCACGAGGGTGTCTAATTAGAGTCCTTAGAGCTTGGAGGTAAATTATATGGAATAAAATTGTTTTCATTTTCTCATAAAGGACAGCTCATGCAGGCTCAGGTTTTAGTGGGAGGTTTATAAGAGTGAATTGATTTTCAAAGTTGGGGGACTTTATATGAGATTTTTTGTACTGGGGATTGAACCCCAGGGCATTTTATTTCTGATTTACACCCCCAGCCCATTTATTTACTTACTTATTTATTTATTTATTTTTAAACAGAGTCTTATTAAATTTCTGAGGCTGGCCGCAAACCTGCTATTCTCCTGTCCTGTCGTAGCCTCTCAAGTACTAGGACAGGCATGTGCCACCATGCCTGGGTATATCAGATTTTAATATTAAATAATAGGTAGATTGCATTGAGTATATTTTGTTTGCCAGACACTGAACCAAGTACTTTATAAGCATTATTGCATTTAGTCTCACAACAATCCTATGAAGCATTTACTTTCACTCCCATTTTACAGTTAGGGAAACTAAAACACACAAGGGTTAAATGATTTATCCAGAGTTACCCAGCTGTGAAGTGCTTGAGTTGATATTTGAACCTACACAGTCTGTCTGTAGAGCTCTTACTCTCAAAGACTAAACTATGCTGCCTTCCTGTGAAACAAGGTTTTAGAATCTCTTCCCTTTTCAATTTAGGACAATTCCTTGCCAGTTGGGATGGTTTAGAGCAGCCATGGGAAGTAAGGGGCTAGTTGCTAGAGAATCTTCAGAGAGCGAGGACATGGAGTGTGTAAGTGGCCCCAGCCCTGTGAGCCTTCATCATGCCTCCCTTCGGTGTTCCTCCTGTCCTCAGCTCAAAGTGACAACCTCTGGTTTAGGGAATGTCCTACCTAAGTTATAGGGGCTGAGCATCAGGCCTTAAAATAAAGTAAGGATTTTCTAACTGGTGACGAGATGGTTCCCTGCAGCTGGAGGCAGCCTGCTATTTCTAAAACAAACACCCACAAAGGCAAACAATTCTTTATCACCTATGTGTAGCTTATACATGCCATGAATTATCTGCGGTCAAGGTTTTATCACAGCTGGTTTTCCCTTCACACTTTTCATTTTGATTGCCTTCTACAAGGAATGTAATACCATTTATATATTTACCTGAGTCAGATTTATAAAGGTTGCTTGGCTGCAAAGTATGTATCTCAAAGTCAAGTAGATAGGAGTTCTGGATTATCTGCTCCTTCAGGTTTTCTCTTCTCTGTTTGTACATTTGTTCAGTAAATATTTATTGAGCCCCTAACTCACAGTCTAGTGGAGGAGACAGACAGCTGCACTGGAATCTTGATCCTTTATGGCAAAAGGGGGTCAGTCAGCACAGGTCCTATGAGAGTGGATAGGAAGGGTACCTGATCCAGGGAAGATGCCTGGGAGGCTTCTTGGGGAAGCAATTTCTAAATTGGGAACTGAAAGGTAAGTAAAAGTTAGCCAGGTGAAGGGAGCTGAGAAGCTGCTAGAGGCAGGGGAGCAGGATGAGGCTAGAATTGTGTGGGAGGAGCAGAAGCTGCTTAGGGGATACAGCTAGAGGAATAAGCATAGGTCAGGATGTGAAGAAACTTGGAAGGGCCAGGTGTGGTGGCACACCTGTAATCTCAGTACTTGGAAGGCTGAGACAGGAGGATCACAAGTTCAAGGCTAGCCTCAGCAACTTAGCGAGACCATTTTTTGAAATAAAAATTAAAAGGGCTGGGGGCATAGCTCAGATAGAATACCCCTGGTTTCAATTCCCAGTACTGGGAGGAGGGGAGAGTTCATTCGTTAAGAGGTGACTCTTTATCTTGTTTGCTTGTGAATCAATCATAATATTGGGACTGGTGAATGGCTAACAAAGGAGTCTAGATCAATTTCTAGAAGGAAGGGGTCCTTGGGTTCCTTCAGAGAATATAGAGAGAGGGCTTTTCAATTTTTGGGGGGATGCTGGAGATTGAGCTCAGAACCTTGCACATGCTGAGCATGTACTCTACCACTGGGCTACAGCTGCAGTCCAACTTTTCAACTTTGACTTGATTTTTCTGTTTTTAGAACCTGTCACCATTTTCTGAAATTCTCTCAAAACCAAAGCCTGAGCACGGAGGAAAGTATGGGCTTCCTGGCTTGTTTTTCTCTGTTCTCTGCTACTCATTTCCGGGGCATTGCTGTGAATTGCTCATCCAAAGCCTTGCTCCCTGTGAGGAGGGGACCATTTGAGTAGCAGCAGGGGAGTAGAGGGAAGGAGGAAGCACACGCCGGGCTCGTTCATTAAGAAAATATATTTGGCATATTCAGACAATGGTTTGAGCGAGTTAAAAATAACTCCTCGTGAAAAATTAATAGGGAGTTATAAGTGAGTGTTTTAATACAAGCTCCCAGAGCCGGGCATATTCTCCAGGAGGCTAGCGGCTGACATCACAGGTGGCACAGGGTGTGTTGAGAGCACAGTGTGAGCAGCAGGAGAATCCTCTGCTGAAGGGAGCTCACCTTCTCTCCCAGAACCCCAGGAGAGGGGAGACAAGGAGTTGGTTTTGGTTGAGAGTTACTGAGCCAGGTGACATTTCTTCTCTCTCTACCCATCACACCCTTTTAACTACGGACATAAAAATCATAGTGAATTTTGCCTGGTTGCTTGGGGTGAAGTTTATTGAATGTCAGAATTCATAAAAGTCCTTCCTGGCCCTTCTCCTTCCTTAGTAATAGGCCCTTAGTTGGCTGCTGGATCTATCTCTCCAGTGTCTCCTTACCCAAGGGCCAGCTAGCTCTCCTGCAGATTGTTATGAAGTCTCTGCCCCGGTCTCCCTCATCTTCTCTTTTCACAGTGCCCCTGTGGCCATAGGTGGGTCCAGCGAAGGGCTGGATTGTCCGTTCTCTGCCATTGGTACAGCTAAATGAATAAGGGTAACACAGAATGAGACGCAAAGGTGCTGGCTATGTTTGGGGGCTAAGGGTTTTAAGACTGGGAGGACCAATATTTGTATTTTAAACCCAGATGATATTTAAAAAATGGTTCTGTAATTGCAACGAGGCCCTCTAGGCCGTGAATTAATGTGTCATAACTCACGCCCAAGCACTGCGCAAACATCCCGCGTGTGAATTATTGCACAATAAATTCATGCCCTGTTGTGTCTTACAGCTTAATTAGTACATGAAGCTACATGAGTTAGACGAACCCAAATGGGATTATGTCATGTGGTGCGTAAAAAAGCAGAATGTTGGGAGGTATTTGGAGCTTTTTCTGAGGGGAAAGCAGGGCTGATTTTTCTATGATGTCCTTTGGTGTTGGTGTCTGTGGTATTTGGACTGCAACAGGTGACCTGTTCTTTGACATGTGACTTCTGAACTTTGGTTTGGTTGGTTGAATAAGGGGTTCAGTAAATATTTATTGGGCACGACACTCTAGGCAGCATGGAGGGATAGGACATATAAGATGAAATGTGCTCTGGGCCCTTAAAGAGCTTATATTCTAATGCGAAAAAGTAAGGTGTAGCTGCAACCCGAAGTAGAAAGTGAAGCATCCATGAGTAATATATGAATAAAGTGTCTTGGGAATTCAGAGTGGAGGATGATCATTTTTGGCTGGCACCGTGGTGAGGTGTGATGGGTGGAATCAGGGAAGACTCTGTGGAGGAATGGCATTGGAACTGGCTCTGAAAGGCTAGTTAGGATTTCACCACACATGGGGGTGGTGGGCTGGGCAGTGGATTAGGCGGAGTGGGTAACAGTAGTAAAAGCACGGGAAAATGAGGCTGGGTTCAGAGCACACGGAGCAGCTGCATGAAGAGGCGACTGGACAGTGGCTGGCAGCCAGGGCTTTCCAAGAGCACAAGAGACGGGCTTTAAATCCACTAACTGGGCTGAAAATCCCTGGGGTTCGTTCTTCTACTAGGCGATGGCTGTATTCATGGACTTTAAAGCTTTTTTTTTGGTCTGCTTTGGTCCACCTTCTCAAAAAGCATGTAGCTGAGAGTCAGGTGCCCTGGGTTCTAGTCTTTTTTTGCTGCCAACTGACAATGTGACCTTGAGCAAGCCACTCAAATGCCTTGCCTCTTTATGGTTAGAGATGAGAAGGGATGACTTCTGTGGTACTGGGTTTGATCCCTGGAGTATTCTACCTCTGAGCTACACCCCCAGCCCTTTTATTTTGAAACACGGTCTAAGTTACCGCACTGGCCTCTAACTTGTGATCCTCCTGTCTCAGCCTCCCAAGTACTGAGATTATAGGTGTGCACTACTGGCCAGGACTTGCATTTCTAAAAAGTTTCCAAGTGATGCTGAGGTTACTGGTCCAGGGACCAGGCTTTGAAAACCCAAAGGCCCTCCAAGTGAAAAGATGAAGTGAGGGAAACAACAACTCTCTCTCTCTCTCTTTTTTTTTTTTCGGTACTGGGGATTGAATTCAGGGGCATTCTACCTCCGAGCTACACCCCCAGCCCTATTTTTTATTCTTTATTTTGAAACTGAGTCTCACTAAGTTGTGGAGTGCCTCACTAGGTAGCTGAGGCTGGCCGCGAACCCGGATCCTCTGGTCTCAGCCTCCCGAATGCTGGGATTACAAGCATGCGCCACCACGCCCGGCTACAACAACTCTCTTTTAACACCTTTGTTTAATCAAACACCTAGATTAGACAAAACAAAACAAAACAAAACAAACAAAAAACACACAGGCAGGAGTGGTGGCGCACACCCATAATCCCAGTACTTGAGAGGCTGCGACAGAAGGATCACAGGTTCAATGACAGGCTCAGCAAGTAGTGAGACTCTTATCAACCTAGTGAGATCCTGTTTCAAAATAAATATAAAATTGGGCTGGGGGTGTAGTTCCGGGATAGAATGCCACACACACAGACACACCCCACAGTTTTCTATGTCCCTTTATTTTCTTTCTTTTGTTCCCTAGATTGCAGATCACAGGTAAGGAGTGTGTCTTGTTTATCTTCTCCACAGTACCTGGTCAGGTGCCGGGCATGTAATGATCATTTCATAGGTATTTATTTTATTGAACAGAGCCTTATACAGTTCCTTGGTACAAAAGATTGTCCTTCTTTTCAGGCTGGCACTGTCCAATTCCACTCAAGCTATTCTCTAGGACACTTCTTTAACAAATAGCCCCTCTCCCCATCCTTCTAGAATCTAGAACTCTACCTGGCTGCTGTTTCTAATTTGCTTTTCCTCAGCTCTGCCTGGGTCCTGACGACTATCCTGTCTGTTCTGACCTCATGGAATCTTGTTCCAAGCAAGCGCTAGTTCTCTCTCTCCTCTACACCTCCTCCCCCAACAGTGAGAACAGTACTGTTCATTCAAAAGCAACAAGGGATCATACACCCCTGGGTCAGGAGAATGCCTGGGACAGCCTCCCTTGGTCCTTCTCTGCATATTCCCATGGAATTCAGGGAGGGGCAGGAGGTAGTGAAATTGATAGAAGGTCCAACCCACTGTAGCTGCCTCTGTGGAATCCTTCAGACTGGACTGGCTCCAGTGTGGACACCTCAGGCATCTTTCCTTGAATCAGTCAGAGTTTTGTGCTTTGGGATAGAAGAAGGATCAGTGTTTTTCTTCTGTATGTATGTATGTATGTATGTATGTATGTATTTAATGTTGTGGTATTGGGGATTGAACCTAGGGGCATTCTACGTCTGAGCTACACCCCCAGCCCTATTTTTTAATTTTATTTATTTATTTATTGGTAGTACTGGGGATTGAACCCAGGGACCTTTTACCTCCAAGCTATACCCCTAGACCTATTTTATTTTTTTATTTTGAAACAGGGTCTCACTAAGTTGCATAGGGCCTCACTAAGTAGCTGAGGCTGGCCACGAATTTTATTCATACAGGGTCTCTCCAGGCATGGTGGCACATGCTTGTAATCCCAGTATTTGGGAGGCTGAGACTGGAGGATCCAGGTTCACAGCCAGCCTCAGCTACTTAGTGAGGCCCTCCGTAACTTAGTGAGACCCTGTTTCAAATAAAGAATAAAAAATAGGACTGGGGTGTAGCTTTGGAGGTAGAATGCACCTGGGTTCAATCCCCAGTACTGCAAGACAAAACAAAACAAAACAAAAACAAACAAACAAACAAAAAACCCTAGGGTCTCACTAAGTTATGGAGGGCCTCACTAAGTAGCTGAGGCTGGCTGTGAACCTGTGATCCTCCTGTATCAACCTCCCAAGTACTGTGATTACTTAAAAAGCCACCACACCTGGCTTTCTTTTATGTTTATATACAGGGCCTGAGCTGGGCATAATAATGCACATCTGTAATCTCAGTACTTGGGAAGCTAAGAAAGGAGGATTGCAGGTTTGAGGCCAGCCTCAGCAATTTATCGAGACACTCAGCAACTTAGACTGTTTGAAAATAAAAAGGGGCTGAGGATATAGGTCAGAGGTAGAAAAACCCTGTTTTCAACACCCAGTACCAAAAATAAATAAAATAAAGAATAAAGAATAAATAAATACTGGGCCTTCTCTGGGGGAAAGAGAGATGGGAAATTACACTCTTAGGTGTAGAATTTCTGAAGTATTCACAATAAGGAGCAGATGACAACAGAGAAACCATCCTTCAACTTGCCAACTTGCCAACTCTTTCACATGCCTTTTTGAGGCACTGGTGCCAAAACCTTGCGAGGGCATCAAGGATTCTTTGGGGGTGAGAATTCGCACCCAAAATAGAGAGAAGGACTGGAACTGAGGTAAAAAGATGTAGTAACAAGACAGAGATTGAGACATCCTTACCTTGGAAGGGGAAGGTGTGCATAGAAACCGAGAAGATATTTGTCAAGAGATGCTTCCTGGAGGAGGGTGCCTATGGAGCAATTTGAGACATAAAAGAGGGATAGGCAGATTGGAAGAGATATGGGACAGTAATTCTAGGCTACATGGACCTTTGGAGTCATGAAAGAATGAGACTCTTGTGAGGGATGCACTTTTCCACATTCGAAGTGGAATTTATGAGCCGGGTTTGTATTGTGTATTGTGCCATGGAGGGAGATTTCTGAATCAGGAAGGTATGAGATATGATTCTCATTGCTACCTGGAGGATAGATAGACAGATGGAATTGGATAGATGGACCCTTCCTGGGAGACTGTTACAGAAACTGCTATAATCATTTAGATCCTTGCTCTTCAAAGTATGATCCATGGACCAGTAGCACAGGCATCACCTGGGAGCTTGTTAGAAATGCAAAATCGTAGGCCCTCACCCAGGCTACTGAACCAGAATCTGCATTTAGAGCGAGCGAGCTCCCCCGAGTGACTTGTCTGCTCTACCGTGTGTGAGAGGCACTGACCTCGATCATCAGTGATAGGGGTCTGGCCTCAGATGGCACCAGGGGTGGAAATAGGAAGGGTCTGAGAACTTTGGAATTGGGAGCACAAGAGGAGGGGCCCAGGCTGGGAAAACTGAATGTGGGGAGAAGAGAGAGTGTGGGCATTGGCTCCCCTCCCTGTCTCCAGGCCTCCCACACCAGTTGCCCCGGTTTGGCACTCTGCCCACTTTGGGAAAATGCGTGTCGTGCCCACGCTGGAGTCAGCCTGTCCTCGGGGTCTGCCTTGAGGCCAGTGTTGCATAGGTTGGGGCTTGCTGCCAACTTTGGTTCCCCTACTTCATATGGAAGAACTGAAAGGGACTCGGGAGGTCATAACAGTCATGCCCCTGCCTCGGGGTTGTACTGTCCCTTAAGCAAATGAGTGACAATTTGATGATACTAATGATACTAATTGAGGAGGCTACGGGGGTGGAGGGATTGAAGTAGGAGTTCTTAACTGTCTGTAATGGAAATTAGAATATTTTCGTCTTTCAAAGGCTTTAAGGAAAGACCAGATGACTGGATAAGTGTTTATGCATTGGCAAGGGCCAAATTATTGCTTTTTAAAGGATCTTGTGATTATTTTTAATGGGCTAATGACAAGTAAAATATATGAGGCATATAATTCCGGAGACTTAGAGGCACAGTCAATGGAAAAAAGCTACCAGGTGGGCATTTGAGAACTTTTCTTAAGATTTAGAGAGGTTTGTGTACTTTATTTGCAATAAGAATGAATGACAAGAAAAGGTCAAGGGAAATGAATTGAATTGAACATAAGGAAGAATTTCCCAGAGTTAGAGAGGAGATTGAGGGAGGTAGGAAGGTGCCTCTCTCTGGCCATGCACATGGTGTAGGTTTGGTTTGGAACTCCTCAGAAGGACCCTGCGCTGTAACAGGGAAATGCTCAAAATGAACCCTCAAAATCTGCCCTCCCCCAGCCATTCTCCAGTTAACTCAAACGAAAGGCTAGGAAGACGTGCGATGTATTTAAGGTGGTGGGATACAGGGATGGTGAATGACAGTAATCTCATGACACCATTGGATTTTCAAAACATGGACCGGGGGTGTAGCTCAGCTGTAGAGCACTTGCTTAGTATTCTCGAGGCCCTGTGTTTGATCCTAAGCATCACAAAACAAATAAACTGAAATTGAAAAAAATTTAAAACATGGTCTCTACTTAGGAGAATAAGCTGCATTTTAGGGCAGAAATAAGAGTTCTGGGGTTTCCACATCCTTTCACTGTCCATGTATCTGTCTAATCTTTTAGAATTCCCAAGAGCATTCCTTTTCTTCATTCCTTCTTTCTATTTCCAGTGTCTAACATAATGATGACAATAACAGCTACTGTTTGTGGAGTACTCTGCTCTGCACATTGTTCTTGGTGCTTTACATAATTAACTACTGTAATACAGCAGCTCTATGAGATATTATTATCCCCACTTTACAGGAGTTGAAACTAAGGCTCAAAGAGGTTGAGTAATTTGTGAGCAGTAAGAAGTGAAGCCTCCATTTGCACCAAGTTTGAGCAAAGCTCAGCTACACTCAACTAGACTCTGCACAGGGTAGTGGCTCAGTAAAAGACATGATTGTTGAAACTTGGTGTAGTTAGAGGTAATCAAAAGACAGCAGATACTTCCAAATAGTGAATAATGAAAAAACAATTTCTATTTGCTTTTTGGAATGTAGTCAGAGACACACTTAGTGACACATGCCAAGCTTATATTCAGACATTCCCTCATTCACCTTTGCTGTGCCCCACCCTGTAGTCAGTACTTGGGAAGGGGAGAGGCCGGGTATAAAGCAACTCATTGAAAGTCATGTGTACATGCATGCTATATAGACATATGTGTTTTCATTTGACGGGAAATGTGCACCCTGGAGTGGGGCATGTGTATCTCGGTAGGTCTATAAACATCAGTATATTTCTTAGACTTTTTGTGTATGGTGTGTGTGTACAAATCTTGAATGTGTTAAACCAGCTATAGGGAACTGGCTGCCTTCCACCCCTGGTCCTGGCTGATGTGTTTCTACCAAACCCTGATATTTATTTTTCATCACCTCTCAAGGGAGCCTCAATGAGTTTTCTTTCTGGGAAGTTTATGGCTAAGATGCTGGGCTGCTTTGGGGCCCCTATAAATCTGCTATAATCAGAGGAGGTTTGTAGAGAAAGAGAAACAGCAGCCGCAAGGCAATGCTTTCCTGTCCTTTATTTTCCATCCCACTACACAGACATCCTCGTGTATACACCAGTTGGAGAAGCACTTGTTTTCTCCTCAAACTTCCTGATGGAAGGTGCTCAGAGAGATCATTTCATTGACTTTTAAAAAATTTTTTGCCTCCAAGGAGGATGCTACACTTTGGTCATCCCAGAAAGAGGAGACTTTAAAAGTATACTATTTAAGAAATATAGAGTTGAGATTGTGAGAAACTGGTCATTTAAATAGTGGTCTGTTTCATAAAAAAACCCAGACTGAACTTTCACTGAAGGCAAGTAAGATAAGCTGAAAGTCTTTGTTTACTTCTTTAGGAAACCTTATGAAAAGGTTGTCTGAGGTGCTCCTGGAATCAGGAGGCTGGAGGACCTGAACATGATCAGAAGGCAAACACAACAGAGGAATCTCCTCCTCCATCTTCCAATGCTGGTAGTTGGGAGATTTTTTTTTTTTTTATGAGGGATTTTTATGACAAACTTTACTTTACATTTGACATTTAACAGCATCTCCTGTCCAGGGCAGGAGGAAATATAGATATTTATTGACAGATGGTGTCAGAAGATCGAGCAAAATTGACTCTGGAGAAGGAAGAGGGAGGGGCCTCTCTCTTTCCTTAGGTATGCAAATTACCCAACTTAATTTGTTGTAGCATATGCTTTTCTGTGCTTGGTGCTTTTCTCAGTAATGAGATTAAGAAATCACTTCATTGTTAATAAAGAACTCAGTAGGGGGAGAGGGGAGAGGAGACACATATAGATGGAGGCGTAACGGGCACTCTGTCCTGCTTGAACCCTGCATATGCACTAAATTAGACTGGATACAAGAGAAACAGGGAAAAATGGAACCTGAACTGGGACCTGGGTCATGGCTCCTGTCTTCCCTATTCAAAGTGTCAAACTTCTGCACTTTTATCTTGAATTTGACTGGCTTTTGCATTTCATTCTCTAATCATAAGTAGGAGTTCAATGTCTTTCCCCTGAAATTTCTTCCTCCCGATATCCGACTACTGGAATCCTATGTAACCATCATGGTCTGGCTCACATGCTACCTCCTGTTTGAGCCTTCCTGGACAACCTCAGCCAGGAAGCCATTTCTTTCCTTCAAACTCCTACACTCCTTTGACTGTTTGCCATACACAGCCTTTGGTTGTAGAGTTCTTGTGTGTCTGACCTTTCCCTCTTACTCAACTGCATGCTTCTGGAGTGGAGGGACTGTGTCCTGTGTACTTTTATATTCTCTACACAGTCCTTAGCACAGAGTTAAAGACTTGCTAAATAAATGTAATGAGCAATATATTAGTTGTAGGGAGTCATAGGTAGAGATATGGAAGCAGGAGTATTGTGGATATTGGCTGAAGATATTATTGTTAATAAAATCTGGACACGATACTGTTGTAGTTCAGCACTATACCTCTCATGGGTTCTTGGCCTCTGTGGTGAAAACAATTTCAACATGTGCCAGATAGGGACAAAAGGCAGGAGTTTATTTTAAGGGAAAGGCACAGGTACACAGGGGAAAGGG
Source organism: Graphiurus murinus (assembly GCA_004027655.1). Classification (NCBI taxonomy): domain Eukaryota; kingdom Metazoa; phylum Chordata; class Mammalia; order Rodentia; family Gliridae; genus Graphiurus; species Graphiurus murinus. Next base: position 19,013 of record PVLC010014008.1, on the reverse strand, counting down.
CACAGGTCACCTCAGAAGTCTCCAGGATCACAGCTGAAGAGAGAAAGAGATAGAGACAGAGATATGTTTCCTCATCCTTTTTTATTGCACCTGGAGAAGGGCTAGCTTAGGGATCCAGGGTGGGGAATAGGGACCCTGGGGCAACATGGGATATTGGTCCCCCACCCTTGGAGTCTTAAAAAAAGTGACAAAATTTTAGGTAGGATTCTTGGGGAGTGCAGACAGGAAGTCTGGGATGTGGGATCTTTCTTACAATAGGTATGACTTCCTTTTGAGAGGCAAATGGAGCTCTGAAAAATCACCTTAGGGATTTCCAATATGGAGTCAGCCCATTATGAATGGGTCTTGCTCCCCCCCCCCCCACTGAGGATGGAACCTGGGGGCATTCTACCTCCGAGCTACATCCCCGGCCCTATTTTTTTTTTTTAATTCTTTATTTGGAAACAGGATCTCGGCTAAGTTGCGGAGGGCCTCACTAAGTAGCTGGGGCTGGCTGTGAACCCGGATCCTCTGGTCTCAACCTCCCAAGTCCTGGGATTACAAGCATGTGCCACCACGCCCAGCTAGGTCTTGCTTTTTAAGGATGAGCAAGCTCTGTTAAAACAAAACTACATTCTCCTTTCCTTCCCAATCCATTTACTTTCTGCTTAAATTTTATTTCTTCTATTCTACCTCATCAATACTTCCAGGTATATATCACAGTATTAAGAAATTACTATCCCACTGCTAGTTTTATTCCCTTATATTTTATTTATTCATCTTTTATTCTTTCTTTCATTCGAATATAGGATTTTTTTTTCTGGTGGGAAATAGATAATAAGTAAGAAATAAGTGATCAAAAAATTACAAATTGTGACAAATACTTGAATAAAATACAGTCTTGTGATAGACATTATGAGGGAGTCTTTTTTTTTTTTTTTAATTCTTCAGCTAAGCAGAAGAGATGATTTATTGTTTGCACTCAGCCACAACAGAGAGACCTAGTCCAGAATGCCAAAGGCCCAGTGCAAAGGACCAAAGGGGGCTGTTTATTATGAGCAAGGTGTCTCTCTAAGGTGATCTTGATAATCCCATGGTGATGGAAATTCTAGATCCATTGAGACAAATTCTGGACAGGAGGGTGCAGTCCAACAGCTTGTACCAGGGTTGCCGGCCTCTTTCATCCTTTATTTCTGCTCCTTTGGCCTTCATGGCGCATGCGCTAGTTTAGTTGGACCTCTGCCTCATCTTTCTTCTTCTGTGCATCAGTCTGCATGTTTGCTTCTTCCTCCACTTGACTCTCATGGCTCAGAGGTTTATAAGAAGATAGCGCTGAGGCCAAGAGTGGAAGTCTTCTTTAGATTGGGATAGGCCATTCTGGTCAGTATAATATATTTTTCCTACTGTAATTAGGAGTTAACTTTGTATATAGTCTGAATAACAACAATAATAAAATCAATAGCAGAATAAGAATAATGGCCTTCCCACCAGGGGGCGTTTTTACCAACCCAGCCTTACTTGGGTTCCTTCCTTGGTCCGAACTCCTGGAGGCCCCTCTGTGTTGGGAAGAGGGGAAGGCAGGGCCCTCCACTTGCCTCAGGGTGAACCCTGCCCCCTCTTTCTAGCCTGGGAGTTAGCAAGCAAAACAGGTGTTAAGAGCTTTGATCTTTCTAGAGACTTGGAGACAGATCAAGGTAGAGGCCTCTGAAATAATGCCCCAGGATGTAAGAAGCCAGGGACAAGATGGAGACAGAGGTAGACAAAGAGAGAGGCAAATTGCTGCAGACTCTGTCTTTTTTTTTTTAGGGGGGGGGGGCGGCGCTGGGGATTGAACCCAGGGGCATTCTACCTCCAGGATATACCCCCAGCCCTTTTTATTTTGAAACAGGGTCTCACTAACTTGCTGAGTCTCTTGCTAAGTTGCTGAGGTTGTCCTCCAATCTGTGATCCTCCTGTCTCAGTCTCCCAAGTACTAGGATTACAGGTGTGCTCTACTGTGTCTGGCTCAGAGACTCCCTTGTACTTCCCCTCTCAGACTCAGTAGGTTTTGGGCTCTGCACTTCTTAGAGGAGCTGGTCAGGGCCTTTAGGCTTTCAAGGAGGGGAAAGATGTTCCCATGTGTGACTTTAGAGACATCCCTTCCTTGGTCATTTCTAAATCCCTGCTACAAGGTTGGAGACTAGCAGGTTTGTGAGAAGCACATAGTCTACCAATTCCCCAGCAGCCTCAGGCAGCTCTTTCATTACCAGACTCTTCCTTCCACCACTTTCCTGCCCCTGTTCTCCTCACACAAGTGTCAGTGGCATTGCTTCCTATCTCTTGTAGATGATGGGTGATATTCCCAACCCCTGTTTCCTGTTGAAATAGCAGACTTTGGTTGCAAGATCAGGCATAATGGTCTCTTTTCCGGCAAAGAACATGGCCTCCTTGGCCATGCTGAGGGACACTACAGACTGTTGAGAAGATTGTACTTTAGAGAGTGCAAGTTCTCTAACTGAAGTTGGGGTCTTCACTCCTCTTCAGCCTTTCCCCAGCACATTAGGGCCAGCTTCTCTGCAAGTGGTGTCCTGAATGAAGACAGAGGCTGTTCCTCTGCTTCAAGATGAACCCTACCTCTTTGCTCCATAGTTCACATGTGCACTTAGAGGGTCTATATGACTGGTTTTAAAGAGGTATTTGTTGGAAGAGAAAGAACTATAATTCCGTCTAGCTGCTAAGGGCACATGCAAGACAGACTTCTGATTGTCTGAGGTGCTCAGCCACTTCACAGTAGTATGCCCCACTATAGAGTGCCCAAACAGTCAAGTCTGCGTCCCTCTTGGGCCACTTGCTCTGCCTGAAGCAGTAGTCCCATATCTTATTCCACCTGCACTCGGGTCAGAACCTGAGATTATGAACTGAAGTTGGTTTTAGATCTGGAAGGGCCTTTATGTTATGAGTACAAGGTATGAGGTGGAACAGAAAATAACATTGCTTGAAAAATGAAAGGGCAGAGTGAAGCAGGAGTATACACAGAGATAGGGGAAAGGTTAAGCAGTCTCTTGAATCCAAGGAGCCTAGATTTAGGTAGGGGACAGAGTTAGTTATCTTTGAGATGGACTAACATTCTAGCTCCTGGCTGGAAGTCCTTTCTCGGATCTGTCCCCCTGTGGGTGGAAGTGTTTCTGGTTCCCTGGGTAAGCAGACGGTATAGGGCATGTAGCTCGGGGCAGGCCGGGGTGAGTTCTGCTGCCAGGGTTGGTGTTAGTGTGGTAAATATGGCATATTTTCTGAGGGACTTATGTTCAGAAGATGGTATGGAGAGGAGGAGAGGACAGGGGGAGAGGAAGAAAGAAGGGCCAATGATCTCTCTGGGTTCTTTGAATCACAGAGGATGAGAGAGAGGGGAGACTTTGGTAGAAATCATATATATATATATCTGTATATATATATATATATGAAATAATATATATATAAACTTATACATAGCTTTATTTCACACTTTTATTTTTATTTTTAAAGTTTCATATTTTATCCTTTTCAACAACTATCCAAAAAGCCAAAGTGCTAATAACTTCCCTTATCCTTTACATCATGTGAGTTTATTTTATCAAGTTACACTTGAACAGATACTCCTATGACCCATCTCAGTCTGGAGAACATCTCAAATTCACAAGTCCTTTCCACAAATGGCTCTACAACCCCAAAGCAGACCTGTATTGGGAATTTCTCCCTTAGACCTAAGTCATTTCCTTTTCCTGCAGAACAGCCATATGCCTACATCCTCATTCCTCTCTTCTCTTCTTCTTTCTCCTCCTCCTCCTTGGGCCTATTTCTTTCTGTAACCACTGAGGAGTTCAGAGAATGTTCTGTGTATTTCATTCACTCTACTCTTGGCTATTCAGTTTTTAAACTCTTGCCTTACGGCCTCTCATCCCTACCTCCTGTCCTCCTAACTCTCCTCCACCCACTACCCGCCCACTTCTTTTTTTGCTCTCTTTCCTTCTCATTTACCTTTCATTTTTTCCTCTCAATCTTTTTCATCTATGATTCCAACGTTGGAAGACAAGTTTTCGGGACAGCATACATGAGAGAGTGGCCATTGGCACAACAAGTCATGGTGGTTGGGCACCAAGAAGGACTTTCAGGAAGAATTGGATAGTTACTGACTTGGGTGGCCTAAGGGGCAGTTGCTTCCTGACCCATTGTTAATAGGAGGGGGTAGGTGGAGGTGATAAGGTCTTAAATAAAATGTAGTTAGATTAAGGGGTCAGAGCTAAGGGAGCTCCTTTGATGATCAGCAATCTCTTACTCATTCTTTTTTATTTTCAATTTCTGCATTCAGATGTTGCTTTGTGGGGCCTCTTAAGGAGGTGGTGTGAGTAAAGTTTACAGTCTGTCCCAGATGCAGTGTAGGTTACCTTCTTGGGTCAATGCTTTTCCTTACAGGTAGTTTGGCCTTCTGGTTTCATTGATAATTAACTCAGTTTTGTAATTGAGTGGCAACAGAAACATGGGATTCTTTGGTGAGTGAGTTCCCTGTTTTCATTTGTCTGTGTATACAGTTCTGAGTAGACCAGGAATAATAATGATGTTGACATAATGGTGGCAAGTATTTATTGAACACATATGTTAAATGGCTGTACACACTTCATCTTGTTTAATTGTACAAGACTCTATAGAATAAGAAATGTTATTCTCCTTTTACAGATGAGGAATTGAAATTTAGAGAGGCAAAGTTCCTTGCTTATGGAATCATGTCTTACTCTCTAGACCTTCTCTTTATTACCACCAAGTTCTATGGTGCAACTATCTTTTAGAGATCTTTAGGTAAGATGACATCTTATCCTTAGTGGCCCTTTTGGGTTGACTATCATCAGCAGAGTCCTCTGGTAAGTTCTGAAGGAGACTGTGGAATCTGTTTTCTCTCAGCAATGGTAGGAGGATGGCTGAGAGATCCTTTGGGTAAAGACAAAGACTCACTGGAACTGTACCTAGAACAAATGAGGCACAGATAGGAACTGTGAGTTTAGAGAAAAGACTGCCTTTAGTCAATTTAGGAATTGGGATCTTGTGTGAGTTCAGGGTAATCTGAGATCATTACCTGACCTCTAAACTAGTCCCAGAGAGATGGTGACTCTGGGGTTAGTTGGAGTTATTGGCAGAAGAATGAATATATACTCTTTGGATTATATGTGGGAAAGTTTAAATTCTAGATTAGCTTAACTCAGCAACACTCTCCCTAAACAAACCAATTTTCCCTGCTAAATACCTCCCCTTCCACATTAAAGAGGTATGAACTTCTGAGCTAAATAGAATTAATAAGTTATATTTGTTATAAAACATTAAGTAGTACTTTCTGGAGTCTCAGCAGCAATTGAGGGGAAGTTGTGGATGATGCTAAATAATAATACAAATTCTAAATAACCAAATTGTCATTTTATCTTGGAATTGATCCTGAAGCAGAATATATCTTGTATACAAAACTTCCAACCAAATAGCAGAGCTTCTGTAAGAAGATTCTAGTCCTCTTGGGGAGATGAACACTATCTGGCTCTCCACTTGGTCCCTGTGCCCACCTCTGGGCAGACCACTACAAATAACCTGCCTATGCAGATGGAATCTTCTTTTTGTTATTAAATTATTTGTTAGTTGTTTGTTTTTAACTGTGTCACCTGGAAGATGGATGAGTGCTCATGATGAGTAGCCCAGGTCTAGGAACATAAGATTCTAGGCACTGGAATTTGCAGCCCTCCACCTGAAGAGCTGAGGAAGAAGCTTTGTAGCTGGTGAAGGTGACAGAATCAAGCTGCTTTATAGACCTGAGAGAACTTAAGTGAAGGGAGGAGGTGGAAGGGGGGTAGGTTGGAATAAGCAGGCAGCTTGGGATGCTCCTTGGTACTGGCTCCTTGGCAACGGTTACTTAGCAACCCCCATTTACCTCTCTCCTCTGCTGCCTTCTCCCTCCACCCCTCCCCGTTGCCCTCCCTTTGCTGCAAGGAGCTAGAGAGCTTGGAGTGAATGACAATTTGGAGAAACAGCCGCAGCCTGAAGATCTAAGAGGCTCTAAAGAAGATGGATAAGAAAATCGATGCATAATAAAAACTGCAGGCAAAGCCACCTTGACGGAGGGCGGGTGCTCTCTCCTCCTACCCTTGGTAGTCTCAACCCGCTCAAGGCTTCCACCTTAACCCAGCACCCTCTCTCTCTTTCCATCTACCTTTTACTGGTTTAGGGAGGGTTATTTGCCTTTGGAATGGAAAAGGAAGTAAGAAACACTAGGAGAAGACAAAGTATAGGCAGAACATATGGGAGGGGTGCAGGGATAAAGGGGGGAAGTAATAAGGCAGGGATTATAAGAGAGACACTTTGAATAGATAGGGGTTTAAATTACACCATAAAGTAATGCCCTTAGTCAAAAGGAAAATCTTCATAATGGAAATAGGAAAATACCATGTGAAATATGTGAAGCTACCTACCCTTTCTGTAGGATATTAAAGAATAAAATATAAGCAATCTTTCTGGAGGGGGAGGGCTGGGATATGCTTCAGTATGGTGGCATCTTTTCATCCACACAGTTGGGAAGGCCTTTCTCTTTTTTTTTGCGGTACTGGGGATTGAACTCAGGGGCATTCTACCTCTGAGCTACACCCCCAGCCCTATTTTTTATTCTTTATTTTGAAACCAAGTCTCACTAAGTTGTGGAATGCCTCACTAGGTAGCTGAGGCTGGCCACAAACCCAGATCCTCCAGTCTCAGCCTCCCAAATGCTGGGATTACAAGCGTGCGCCACCACGCCAGGCTGGGAAGGCCTTTCTAATCTCAAAACTCTGCCCCATTTTGTTGGAATTGAGACACTTGATCAGTTAACCAACATTTCATCCCGTGGTGTTTCCAGAGCCCAGCTAGATACCAGGCACGGTGAAAGAAGTATTAGGAACTTTCTGTGTGTGATATAGGGTTTAAGTGTTGGACATAGAGAGTGTAATCAAAATTCAGTAGGGAGTGGGAGCCTCAAAGAAGATAAAATATAGGAGAGTGCTTGTATGTGATACGGTATAAGGGGTATTAATTGTGAGGGGGGTTTAATCCAGTGTTGGGAGTTCTGCCCTTCAATAGGGAGGAGTAGAAGGGATCTGTGTGTGTGTGTGTGTGTGTGTGTGTGTGTGTGTGTGTGTGTGTGTGTGTGTGTGTGTATGTGTGAGGGGGCGGGCAGTAGAACTCACTCAAACCAGTCCAGTCCTGCTGAGAACAGTGCTCTGTTCCCGGGAGCTAGGCAGAGCTATGTGGGCCTCGGATTAAAGCGCTGAGCATTGAAGGTTTGAGATTGAAAAACACATCGCTGCCACTGGGCTTGGTTCGTCTGCTATGATCCCTTTTACTTTTTTGCCTTCTACTTTCTCTCAAACTGGCCATATGCTCTTTGTCAAGTCATCTCTTTCCTATTGTTCAAAGCATTCCAAAAGTTCTTTCATTTCAAGGATGCCTTCCTGAGGAAGAAGGGCTGGCCACTTCCTTGGTATCTCTGTTACTGGATTGGACCACCTCCCTTTGTCTATCCTTCTCCATTCCATTTTTCCAGCTGATCCTTCCTCTCATTTTGTACACATACTGGTCTCTGTTCTCAAGTACACTGACTTCTGTGGAATATTATTTAATATTTCAGCCTATAATCTTCTGTGTTTTTTTCTTTTTTGGTGTTCCTTTGTCCTTTATTTATTATGTCATTGTGACTACATTATAAGACCTTAAAGTATAGGAAGTCCATCTGTATAATTTCTCTGTATAACACATAGCCCAAAAGTACAGTGCAGACAGACAAATGAAGAAAAACTTAATGGTTGTACTCTATGCCCTGGTGTCTCTTATATCAAAGCTGTGTCCTGCATTCCCACCTTCCTGATCTACTCACCAGCGCCCACCTCCTCCCTCCCCAAGTTACCCACTCCACTTTTCATAATTCTGTAACTTGGACTCTTTTTACGCTTGATTGTGAACATAAAGCACTCAAAATATTATTGAGGAGGAGGAGCAGCTCTTAGTTTAAGAAGGAGTCGGGCTACACAAGTCAGAGCTTGAGAAATGCATACAAATGAGATTGTAAACTGGGTACCAAATACTAAGAACACGTAGTATAAAAGAGGGGTTGGGATTGGAAATTTGGCTTGCATAGGGGAATCTACCTGAAAGAGGGGGGCATACCAGGCAGGACTTGAAAGAAAGGAAGAGATAGACCTTTTGAAAGTAAGGGAAGGATAGCTGAAAAACAGAAAAGGATGTGCCAGGCAGCAGTCTGTGTGCTTGGAGGAAGAGAGAGTAGAAGCAGGCTTGTTTTGCTTAGAGCAAAGAGTGAGAATTGTGGAAGCACAGAGCAAAGTCTGAATTCTGAAGCTTAAGCCGAGGGATCATGATTTGAAATTAGAATAGCTATGAGCCACTGCTGGCCACCGAGTAGAGGGAAGGTCCAGATGATGATGAAGGTTGAGGCCATTTAGTGGAGAAGGTTAGGTGGAAACCAGAGGTTCTCTGGAGACTTCTCTTGCTCTGAGTCTGACCAGAGACCTGGTCAGTGACCTGGTTGGGGTGTGGGGGAGGAGGGAGGTGGAGGCCTCCTGGGTGGGGAGGGGGTGAAGGTACAGGGAGCACATTGTTTCCCAGAGCTTGCATCACTAACTTCTTCCCCTTGAATAAAACCCTCTGTTTTCAGCTCCAGCTGACTCATCCCTCCCCTTTCCCCTTCTCCATTATTGGAGGAGTTCTTCCAGAGGAAGAGACCTTACAGAAACTGCTGCTGCCACTGCCAGTAGTGATGATGGGACAAGATGACTCCATTGGTCCAGGACTCCTGAGTTTTATTCATGTTTGTGTGTGTGTGTGTGTGTGTGTGTGTGTGTGTGTGTGTGTGTGTGTGTGTTTTAAATATTCTTCCTTGGATCTGAAGAAAAATGGAAGAAACCTTTAACCACTTCCTCTACTTCCAGGTTGTATGACCATTGACTTATTTTAGACTATGGGTGCTGGGCTTTCTTGTCCCCCTGCCATCAGTCACGTTGTCATTCAGGTCACTGTCCCCAAGCCTTTTTACAATATCTGTGGAGTACTGGGAGAAGCAGTAGTTGAGGCTGAGGAGGAGAATGGCCCCCTTGTAGGGATGCTGAGACACTGAGATCTATACTCTATAAGAGTTAGTTATCTTCAGAAAAGGTTGATAATATGATACTAAGTCTAGGAAATGCAAAAAGTCCTTTCTCTGGACTTGGAGTTCTGGGACTTTTTTCCTAGATTGGGGAGCCAATGAGAAAGTAAAACGGCAAGCTTCCTGTGCAGAGTGCAGAGTGGGGGGTGGAATATAACAAATGTAATAACAAAAGTAGGCTAAGTGCTGCGAGTTTCAAGAGTAAAGGTGGAAAGAATGCCAACAGTGACTGAGTAGTGAGTGCTTCTCTTCCAGTTGTGTTTCCATGGTCCTGCACGAGCTGGAAGGCCCCTAGCAGGTCATTCCATCCAGCCTGCCTTCTTACCAGAACCAAATGGAAGGGAAGGAAATGAATATTTATTGAGCACATTCACTTGGTGCTAGACATCGGTTTGCTTTCTCCATACGTTTTCTCATTAAGTTAAATCCTCATAAAAGCCTGCATACTAGGCTTAGAATTGAAAGTCTCAGTTAACAGCTGGTGGATCTGGGAGGCAAAAATCGCTTCTTCTGGGTTCAGAATCATTGGATTTCCTAGGATTCTGCACTGCGTTTCCATTCTGGAAATTCCCTTCTTTGGTTGGCAAGCATGGTATCTCCTATCATATTACATACACAATAGTGTGTTCAGACACTGGGCTAAATGTTGTGGTAACAAAAGGAAAGGCAGTTCTTACCCTTTAAGACCATTTGGGGGAAAATATATGTATGTATATATGTATGTCAAGGCATATAACCATGTCCAGTGTGGTTGGAATTCTAAAAAAGGAGAGGGAATTGTAATGTGACAGCTAGGGAAAAATTCATGTAAGTGGTAGGATTTTAAGGAAAAATTTAAAAATAGACAATATTCTACATTAATGGAGTGGCTCAAAATTATAGAAGCAAGAAAGAAGAAAACATTCTACAGACACTAACCAGAGCTTTCTTGGGTCAACATGACATATATTCACATCTGATTTCTCAGTCTGCCAAATACATGTTAACTAGATGTTCAATGCATGTTTGTTGAATAAAGGAATGAATGGATGACCCATTTATCTGGCATACAAAGTTCACGTAAGCACACTGAAAGAGCTATGGATAGAGAGCTCTTGTAGAGGGGATGAAAAGACATGTAAAAATTCCTTCAATGAGATTTTTCTTGAGGGAGTGGTCAGATAACTTGGAAAAGAGATGGGTGGCAGGGTGATCAGTTATAATGCTAGTGTAGAAGTTTAGATGAGGGATGCTAAAAGACTAAGCTAGGACAAGGCATAGGAATAGAAATGAATGGACGGAGGTACCAACACTGTGAAAGCATGCACAGGACCTACCTGGTCACTGGTGGACTTTGGTGGGGAAGTGGTGTCGGGGGAGGCCAAGACAGGAAAGAGGGAGAAAGAAAGAGGAGTCAAAGATAAAGGCAGACATTTTCAGCATTGATGATCTGTAGAACAGTGGCACCGATAGCACAAAAAGAGGAAGTTAAAAGAGGCTGGTTTTGAAGGGAATATAAATTATGTTTTAGTTAAGTTGGTTTAAGATGCTGGCAAAGCCAGGCATGGTGGCACATGTTTGTAATCCCAGCATTTGGGAGGCTGAGATCGGAGGATCCAGGTTCGCTGCCAGCCTCAGCTACCTGGTGAGGCACTCTGCAACTTAGTGAGACCCTGTTTCAAAATAAAGAATATAAAATAGGGCTGAGGGTATAACTCGGAGGTAGAATGCCCCTGAGTTCAATCCCCAGTACTAAAAAAAAAAAAAAAAATGCTGGCAGATGCTCCTCTAGGAAACTCCATCCTGGAAGTGGAAGACTAGAGAAGAATGTGGTCAGGTCTGGAAGGATGGACTCAGAACTCACTCACACAAAAGTAGCAATGGAAGTGTGAATTTGGATGAGATAACAGAAAAAAAGGGGTCAAGGGGGAAAGCTTGAAGTTGAAGATGACCTTTGGAGAGCAGAGAGTACGTAACAGGACCACCTTTAATGTCTTCTGGTGTCTCTACCAGCTCTACTTGTCTTGTTCTGGAAAGGGGAGGTTAAATAGCTGTCTAGACACATGCAAGACCTATGCTCAGTCCTCTGTACTGAAAGTCTAGATCTTGACTAGAAAAATAATGGGCTGCACTTTCATGGAAAAATTTCAGGTCATCTAGCTGAAACTGATGGATACTATCTTAGATCCATGTTTGCCTTCTCCCTAGAGGAGTAGATGCTTGGGCAGTCCGCACTGGCTAGCTTAAAGTGCTTATGCTTTAGTGCAAATCTGCTTCGTGCCCATTTATGAAAGACTAAGAACATCAGTCTGGGAAGTGGGTGGGTGGAGTGGACAGTGATTTGCTCCTGAGCCCCAGACGCTTCTCCTGACTTTTTCATAACTCCCCACCCTTTTTACTTTTCATCCAGAGATCTCAAAGCACTAAACAAGCCTTGATCCTCCCTGACCCCCTGACTCATCCTCTGCTTCCATTTTCCCAGACAGGGGTGCAGTGGAATACCATGTTTGGGGATGGGTGCTCAGTGGGTGGATGGGTGAGGAGGCTGGAGGGGGAGCCCTAGGGACCAGGGGCCTCTTCCCAATCGCAGGTGGGGCGAGGGGCAGGCATCAAGGTGGCTCTAGGTAGCTCAGTTTCAGCTTGTCCTTTTGAGGTTGTTTTATGACTGAAGAGACTCGGATAAAGAGTCCGAGCTGGAGAAATTGAAGAACAAACAAAGCTGTAAAAGACGCCGATAAAATTCCTCCCAGCACGGTCTTTGGAGCTTCTCGAAAGAATCTCACAGTGATCTGGAAAGGATAATTAAGTCTCACAGCCCCCAGCTTGTGACCAGGGCAGGACCAGGGTTAGAAGAAGAGAGCATTGAGAGAGATTTTCCTTCTCTCCCTCTTCTCTCAAGGGGCCCAGGTGTTCAAACATCCAATTTGGAGGTTGAATTAAGGCCTGAGGGAGAGGTGGGGTTGTATGAAGGGAGATAATGATATTCTGTAAGACCCTCACTTCTGGGGGTACTGGGGATTGAGCCCATTCTACTTCTGAGCTACACTCCTAACCCTTTTTATTTTTGAAACAGGGTCTTACTAAGTTGCTGAGGCTGTCCTCACCTGCGATCCTCCTGTCTCAGCCTCCCAAGTACTGGGATTTCAGGTGTTCACCACCACGCCTGGTCCTAGAAGCCTTTCATAAAGGAGCCAGAGCATAGGGTAGGTGATGAGGACACTGCACTGAAGAACATTAAGAATGGATTGTAGCCAGGTGGGAATGGAGGCCCCGGGGCTGTGGGAATAGTGGGTCTGCACCCAGGTGGTCTGAAGAGTGGGTCTAGATGGGGCGGAGGCACCTGGACCAAGGATAGCAATCTGAGGGTGTGGGGCATCTGAACTAGGGCCTCGTGAAGCTAAAGGATTTGTATTTGAGTACCAACAGGAGTTCTGACTGGAGGGGGGCTGTGTGAGAGTAGGGAGAAGAGAACAGAGGGAGGGGAGGTCAGATCATGAGGTCAGGGACACCTGGTGAGAGAGAAGAGATGTCTACCTGGGAAGAAACCTGAAGCCAGGTGGGTGCTTAGAAAGCAAAGGTTCAGCCTTTCTCCCCCAAACCAGCAATTTTTCTGTTCTTTGTTCCAAATGAACTGGCAGATTGGCCACAAAGAGAAATCTTATGAGCTGATATGACTTAGAGGAGGGAGGGAGAGGGATGGGGGAGTGTGTATGCAGGGGAGCCATGGAGACTGCTGGTTTCCATGGTGACAGCCGAAATCTTCATTTCTGTGCTCCTGATTTTCTGCAGCGTGTCAGGGGAAGCTGTAAGGGAGAAATGCTACCTTTTCATAACCTCGAATGAATCAATATCTGGGGTGGGATGGGGAGGGTGGTGAGGGTAGGGGTCTTTAACGAGGTAGAGTCTCTAGACTCCCGGATTAATGACCGACCTCCTTTGATATCTCTAGGTACATTCAAGAAGTTTGTGGATGCAGAGCTGCAGCAGAAACCAGAGACCTTTCTTCCCAGAGGGTGGTCTGGAGCTCCAGGGGGCACCTTCAAGCAGGGTCATCTAATTTGAGGAGAGACAGATGGGCTGCTGTAAAACCAGGGACAGAGCTGGGGCCCCCATGGTCCAGAGATGTTCCTTAAAATTTCCCTTGCAACCAAGGAAATGGTTTCCTCCACACAAAGTCTCTCCAATCTTCCAGAAGCCTCCACGCAGTCCGCTTGCTGTTGAGCATGGTGCAGAAGAGGTCAGTGATGGTGGTGGGTTAGAAAAGCCAGTGAGGAGGCTGTTGCTGCCACGGCCTGGGTATCTAGCAAGTAAGACCCGGAACTTGCAAAAATCCTGGGTGTCCATTTCAATTGACTTTCCTTGTGATGGCCACAGAGCTGAGCAACTCACTGAAAACACACACACACACACACACACACACACACACACACACACACACACACCCCACATGAAGGATTCAAACTGGCTTCCTGTCCCCGAGTACCCTGACTTTTGCCCCAGTCATACCCCCTTTGTAATTGGCTGAGTTGAGGTGGGTACCCAGATGCCCGGCGCAATGAGATCATGTCTTAGGCACAGTGGCTCCTATGTGCTCCCCAAATTCCTTCCACCGGCCTGACTTGTCTAGTGACTTCAGAGTAAAGCAGCTGCCAAAGCTGGCTCCTCCATCCTTGGAGATTTGCTCAGGATGTTTGCTGAATAAATATCTGTCTCCTGCTTGTCTATGTTGTGCTAAGTTCTTCTCTGCCTTCATATCCTTAGCACCTAACATAGCCCCTGACTTACAGGTTCCTGGAGAAGTTACCTCCTCCAACAGGAGGCCCCCAGTGCTGGGGCCCAAAAGGGTTGCCTCTGGCACAGAACTTTCCCAATACCCTCCTGCCATCTCTGTGGCCCTGCTTCTGTTGTTTCCAAGGGTGTCCTGCCACCCCTGGTTCTCTTGCTCTCGCGTTGCTCCAATGCCTGCTTTTCCTCCTCCCATATACTGTAGCTTCTGTGCCCTTTCTCCAGTTCCCTTAGGTCTTGTATTCTTCTCCTAGTTTCTGCAGACCCCAATACAATAATACTGTGAGTCTTCAACACACCTGATATTAGATAGGCCATCCAGACAAAAGATCAGTAAAGACTGTTCAGACCTAAAGAATACTATAAATCAGCTGGGCATGGTGGTACATGCCTGTAATTCAAGTACTTGGGAGGCTGAGACAGGAGGATCACAGGTTCAAGACCAGCCTCAGCAACTTAGTGAGACCCTCAGCAACCTAGCAAGACCTCCCTGTTTCAAAACAAAAAATAAAAAGAGCTGGGAGTGTAGCTTGGTGGTAGAATGCCCCTGGGTTCAGTCCCCTGTACCTCACCCTAAATACTATAAATCAAATGAACCTAACAGACATTTATAAGATATTTCATCCAATAACAGCTGAATTCCCATTCTTCTCTGCTATTCATGGAACCCTCTATCCCTTTCTTTCTTTCATTACATATTAGTACCCATTAAATATCAGGCCCTCTCATTAGCATTGAATGCAGATTGAGCTCTTTGGGGAATCTTAGGGTCCAGTAGGAAAGACACACAAGAGCAATGTGACAGACAAGCAAAGCTCCTTGACCTTCTTTTCTCAAAGTCTTGTTTCAGCAGTGACAAGTTGGATTGACTCACATTCCCATAGCAATGGATTCTGCTGTTTCACAATTTCTGCAGACAGTTCAGCACTTCTTATTGTCTAACCTTAGTTACTCCTGAAGTGCAGGTCATTCCCTGGGCTTAGTTTACTCACATATACACACTTACCTAACCCTCTCCCTCCCTCCGTCCTTCCCTCCCTTCCTTCCTTCCTATTTTTTTTTTTTTTTTTTTTTTTTTTTTTTGTGGTACTGGGGATTGAACCCAGGGGCATTCTACCTTTGAGCCACACCCCCAGCCATATTTTTAATTCTTTATTTTGAAACGAGGTCTCACTAAGTTGCGGAGGGCCTCATTAAGTAGCTGGGGCTGGCTGTGAACCTGCTATGCTCCTGTCTCAGCCTCCCAAGTACTGGGATTACAAGCATACACCACCACCATGCCCAGCTTTCCTTCCTACTTTCTTTTCTCTCTCTCTTTCTTCTCAAATGAGCATCATAATAATGCCTACGTTCCTCATATCCTGGGGCATTTGTGAAGTTTGGTTGAAATAATTAGTGTAATAGTCTTGCAAAAAATTTGTAAATGTTAGATAAAATTCCCTTTAGCTTTTCAGTTAATAAGTGGAAGAGAAGCTGGCCATGGTGGTGCATGCCTGTAATCCCAGCACTTGGGAGACTGAGATAGGAGGATGACAGGTTCGAGGCCAGACTTAGTAACTTACCAAGCCTGTTTCAAAATAAAAAATAAAAAAGCCTGGGAGTGTAGCTCAGAGGTAGAATACCCCTGGGTTCAATCTCTAGTACAAAAAGGAAGGAAAAAAAAAAAAAAAAGAGGAGAGTTCCTCCCTGCCCTCCAAATAGAACAGCTCAAAAGACTTCTGAATTGCCTCCTCAACCTTTGGTCTCTTTTCTATTCATTATTTATGGAAAATAATTCTTTGATCTCTATAGCCAATGAAATCCATGTCCCTTAATTGTTTTTTTCTTAGAGAAAAAAAAATGCCTTTTACTGTAGTAATAGAGATTGAGAGCAGGTTTCAGAAAGGAGCATTTAACTACCTAGATATGAAGCATGTGATAGGAGAGTACTCCCCCTCCCCATCACGAGGTGTTATCATCAGAGTCAGGGGAATTGTCGTGATAACCGGGAGGAGCCTGAGGATTACATGGGAGAGTGGTAGTGATGCTTGATCCTGGACGATGGTTTCCAAGAGAAATTAAGAGTCTAACTAGGCTGCTCTGAGTCAGAGGATGTCTTCAAGCCTGCTCCTAGTAATGACTTAAGAGCGGCTGGCTCGATTCACTCCATTACCTCCAGAGGGTGGAGCAGAGAGCTTTCCAGGGTCCCAGGACGGGAGGGAGGCCAGCCTCCTCCCAGCCCTTGGGAATCCTGTCTGCCCTGGCTGGATGGGTAGGTTGCATCGGGCATCACTGTTGCTTGTCCCTGGGATGGATGTGAGTGACAGCTTTCTGGACAGTCTCCTCTTCTCTCTGCCTCCAGACTGACCCAAACTCCCTTCTCAGCCCGTCATGATTCTTCCAGGAATTCCCTCCAATTGTCTATTTTGAGACTCACTCTTCGAGCCTCTTTCCCCATAGCCTGGGCCTGGCAGAAGCTCTTATACATGGAGCTAAAAACAATGGGGGAGCTAAAAACAAACCATGTTCTACCACTGTTTTTAGCCCTTTCTCTAGCCCAAGTATGCACTCTCTCTTTTTCTCCCTCCCCCCTTTTTTTTCTGTGCCTCCCATGTCACCTACTTAAGGCAAAGCTGCTGCTTATCTTTTTTGGCCTCTTGGGATAGCCATTACTTTCTTCTTGGGAATGTTAGAGGGATGGCATTGACTTCCACAGTTTGTTTTCTTCTCTACTGGTTCAGCTCATCCCTCATGTCCTTATTTGTTAGTTACTTTTGTTGTGTGTGGTGCTAGGGGTTGAACTCAGGCCCTCGCACATTCTAGGCAAGCATTCTACCACTGAGCTACATTCCTGGCCCTTTTATTTGTTGTTTTTGTGTCAGGTTTTTGCCAAGTTGCCCAGGCTAGCCTTGAACCTGGGATCCTCCTGCCCCAGCCTTCCTAGTAGCTGGGATTACAGGTACACGCTACCACGCCTGGCCCTAATGTCTTTGTGGAGTCAGAAAATAGCTGCATGTTCCCAGCGACTCTGGGCCTGGGCATTTAAGAGCTTGCCTTCTCCCGGTCGTTAGCGGTTCTTTCATCTACTGGGGAGCTGTTCCTAATGACTCAAGATGAACAGGGCGAGCTCAAAGGCACAACAGAAACCATTTGTAATGTGGTTGTTTTTCTTTCAAATCCTTAAGAACATAAGCAACCTATCTTATGATGGTGGTGGGGGGATGGGACGATGGTTCCAGTTTATTTTTCCTTCAGGAAGCCCATTTTTCATCACGTCCTCAGCCCAAAGTGGGCTCTAATTTTAGTCCTTTTATGTAGTAGTGCCATCTTCACATGGCCTTTGCCTCCGTGGAGATTCTCTCTGTGGTAGAATGTATAGAACATAAAATGTGCCATCTTAGCTGTTGTTAGGTGTGCATTCGAGCATGCGCATGTGGTTATGCAACCACTACCAGCATCTATCTCCAGAACTTTCTCATCTTCCCAAACAGAAGCCCACCCCACTGAAGTCCACCCACATTCCCCCTGCTGCTGTCCCGACCTCCTCCCACTATGACTTCGCTTAGCTTCTTAAAACACCCTTCTGACTCCATTTCCTTGTATGTTTCCCCCACCCTACCCCTGCCCAGTCTAGTTGGCCCTTACTTTCATATCTCATTCCTTACTTGTACTGCTTTAAGACCTTTCTGATGTCCCCAAATGCCCCAGCCTCTTTTCTAGGACCTCCCCTTTCCCAGCCTGGTTGCTCTTTTCCTGTTCTTGCTTTATCTGTATCTCATTTCCCTCAGACTGGAGGCAACCCCAAGGCATGAACTTCTCCCTGAAATCCATTCTCAGTCCAGTGTACTCTATTCTACACTCTTACTGCTCAAGGTATGGTCCAGAGTCTAGGGGCATTGGCATCACCTTGGAGCTTGTTAGAAATGCAGAAGCTCAGGCTCCATTGCCCTCACTGAATTTGCATCTTAACATGACCTCCAGGGTGCTGGCATGCTCATTTAAGTCTGAGAAGCACTACTATAGGAGGGGCAATCAATAATTTATTTCACAGGTGTTTATAAGTAAAAATTACCCAAGTAACGCCCTCCAGACTAGATTCAAACTCTATGCGTATTTTAGGGGAGGGAGAGAAGGGAATTTTGTGTCCTTTGTATTTATTGGCCCAGGAATCAGTGTTCTCAAGGGAAGGCACCAGGCCTATTTAACGAGGTGCTGCCTAGCTGTCTGTCTCATAGTGAAGCAGAAGGGGAGCAAAGTTCCCTAAAATTTACTTTGAGGTTGGTGATGGAGTTTCCCCAGAAATAAGCACTAATACCCAAGCAGACATTGGTCACTGAAGTCCTAGGGGGAAGCAGGACTCCAGTTCTTGAAATAACCTTCAGGTTTCTGTCTCCATGGCTTGTGCTGATTCATCTTTTGTAGGAGGGTTGACTGTAGCTGGGAATGGCTGAGGAGCTGGTGTAATTCTCTCCTTCTCCCTCACCCCACTGCGAGGGAACGAGGAGGGGCGCGGAGAGTGGAGACAGGGTGTGGGAGTCAAACCTGTTCTTCGCATAGCAATCGTCTCGTCTCACTCTTTGCTCTCACTCCAAGAAGCTGAGTCCACAGCTGGGAAAACTTGGAGTCGGTCTGAGTGTTTGGCTCAGATCCAGCCTACCTCCTTTTTGTTCCTTCTCCCTTTGGGAATCCGAGGGAGTGGGGAATGTCTTCCCCTGTTTCCCCCTTCCAGGTACTAGAGAGTACCTAGAGAAAGAAGTACTAGAGAGATGCACTGTGGCAGAGGCTACGGGAGGGGAGTTTGAGTTCTTTAGCCTTTTGCTTTGCCGTCCTTGGTTATCTTCAGAAGAGGATGCCAGGATTCTCTTGCCTATTGCTTTTTAGGGCATGGAAGGATTATAAAGTAACTGGAAAGCCAGGTGTGGTGGCACACACTTGTAATCCCAGTACTTGGGAGGCTGAGACTGGAGGATCAGGGTTCGCGGCTAGCCTCAGCTACTTAGTGAGGCCCTCTGCAACTTAGTGAGACCATATTTCAAAATAAAGAATAAAAAATAGGGCTGGGGGTGTAGCTCAGAGGTTGAATGCCCCTGGGTTCAATCCCCAGTACCGCAAAAAA
>PVLC010014007.1:0-40189 GCA_004027655.1 Graphiurus murinus | reverse complement strand
GGTACTGGGGATTGAACTAAGGGGCATTCTACCTCCGAGCTATACCCCCAGCCCTATTTTTTATTCTTTATTTTGAAACCGAGTCTCACTAAGTTGCGGAGTGCCTCACTAGGTAGCTGAGGCTGGCCTCGAACCCGGATCCTCCGGTCTCAGCCTCCCGAATGCTGGGATTACAAGCGTGCGCCACCACGCCCGGCTAGGAGATTTTTTATGTATGTGTTTCTAGGTTTGAAGTGCTAATTGGCTGTTGATTGAAGATTTGATCTACCCAAACAGGCAGAGGTGCACTCACTGACCAGCATGGCATGGTTTTGCCACATTGGATTGTGGTTTTTCCATATATGCTTTATGTTTTCTTTCCTTTTTACTCTGTTGTGCCTCCTGCCTGCATTGCTTTTTGCCTTATCTGTGTACAAATGTTACCCAGTCTTCAGTATTCAGGCAGTATTCAGCCCATATCCATGAAGCTTCCTCAGATCCTTTGTGTCAGAAGTGATCTCTCCTGCTGGGCTGCTGCAGCACTTTATCCATATCTTGTTTTATGGTACCATTTTCTATTTCACACCATAGGTGCATGTCTCTTCTGTTACTAGGCTTTCTACTCCTTTGAAGGAGGAATTCATGTTTGATTCATTTTTGCATCCCCAGCATGCAGCATGACGCCTTGCAAGTCATAAACACTTGTTTTTTATGAGTGGATGAAGAGATCTGTTCCTTCTTTGAGGTTTAGAGATTGTTGTTTGTTGCTTGGAAATCCCCGTAAAGGGGCTGAGCCATTTTATGGCTGTTTGTGTTTCTCATATATTTTGTATGTCTTGTAATTACTTTCATATTATATTGACTAAAGTATGGTAGCTTCTGGGTGTGAAATTGAGCCAACATGTTAAAAAAAAAAAAAAAATCAAAGCTGGGCGTGGTAGCGCACGCTTGTAATCCCAGCACTTGGAAGGCTGAGACTGGAGGATCCGAGTTCATGGCCAGCCTCAGCTACCTAGTGAGGTACTCCACAACTTAGTGAGACTCTGTCTCAAAATAAAGAATAAAAAATAGGGCTGGGGGTGTAGCTCGGAGGTAGACTGCCCCTGGGTTCCATCCCCAGTACCGAAAAAAAACAAAGAGAAGATTTTATATGGTGAGTAGAGCCATAGTCTTTGGAGAGAGACAGGATGGATGCCTGAGCCAGATTTCCTCTCACTGGTTAGGATAATGGAGTATCAAAAATTGTCAGGACCTTTTAGAGTACATGGGTCCAGGCTCCTGATATTATAGATAGTGCCTGAGGCCCAGTGAGTCTAACTCGTCCAAGGCGACAATAGAAATCCTATAAGAAATAATGCATTGTTGTATTTCTGTTTTCTTTGACATCTCAGAGTTGGACTTAGAATCACATGGGCTCTTCAAAGATAGCTTCCTTTGTAATTTTTATTCTCAACATAATGAAAGCCTGTCCCAGTGTTCTCTGTTTAGGGTTTAGCTCACTAATCATAATGACACCATTAGTCTTTCTTATCTTTTTTGCTAGAATTGTTTCAATGCCTTAACAGGCAAATTAGACAATGAGAAGATGAAATCCTTAATTTTAGATTCCCTTTCATCCAGTTGGGTCATTTAGAAGATCAGAGCAACAGGCAGCCTCTTTCCTGAAGAATGGTTTCACGATGCACTGGGGATTTAGTTGCCTGAGGTGTCCTGTGTCTGAAAAGTGAGTTCTTTATGATTCTGGCAGCATTTAGAATCCTACTGAGCTATAGAAAACTCAAGTTTTATGACCTCTTTGTTAGGCTGCACTGCAGAGATACTATAATATTGCCTAGTCAGTGAGAAAGATTACTAGGATTTTTTTTTCTTTTCTGTAGGACATCAAAGAATAAAACTAGAATCAGTTATAGGGAACATATTTCTGCCTAATATGAGAAAAAGAGCTTTCTAAGAAAGTGTCCAGCTAGAGTGGGCTGCCCCAGGAGCAGATTATAGTTTTCTTTCATCGAAGGTGTTTAAGCAAGGACTGAATAACCAGGTGGTAGGAACCTGGAGATTTGGTGGTACATCGGAGGCTTGATGTAAAAGACTTTCAATTTCCCATACAACCCAGAGACCCTGTGATTCTGTAGTCTTTTAGTTCATGAGAGTGATGAGATGGTGAGTTCATCTGAGAAACAATACATCATTATTAATCTTTTTCAAGGACTACAAGTGATTTACCTGGTTTTTGTTGAAGCTGCCCATGCCATGTAGTAATGATCCTGCCTATGGTTTTTGGCTTTTTTTTTTTTTTTTTTTTTACCTTACTCCTATGTCAATTGATACAAATGAATTACCAAGTTCTTCAAGAAAAAAATGGAAGCTGTTTTATTTTGCTCTGATAATTCCTTTTATAATTTAAACTCATTGCAGTTATGCCAACTTGCTGGTAAAGAAGCAATAGTGGCATTGTGGCTCCACAGAAGTTAAGAAAGAATGAAGAAACTTTTGCACTCTTGATATTCCACTTGGAATTGAAATTTGGTTCTGGACCTTACTTCATGGGCTTGATTTTTATTATTTTTTGTGCTGCTGGGGATGGATTAGGGGCATTCTACCTCTGAGCTACAGCCCTAGCATCATTTTATTCTTTTATTTTGAAGCAGGGTTTCACTAAGTTGTTAGAGGGCCTAAGTTGCTAAGGCTAGTCTCAAACCTGCAACCCTCCTATCTCAGCTTCCCAAGTACTGGGATTACAAGTGTGGGCCACCACACCACACCCAGCTTGCTTCCTTGCTTGATTTATTTATTTACTTACTTATTTATTTATTTAATTTTGTGGTTCTGGGGATTGAACTCAGAACATTCTACCTCTGAGCTACACCCCAGCCCTATTTTATTCTTTTATTTTGAAACAGGGTCTCAGTAAGTTACAGAGAGCCTCACTAGTTGTTGAGACTAGCCTTGAACCACAGCTCTTCCTGTCTCAGCCTCCCAAGTACTGGGATTACAGTTGTGGGCCACCATGCCCAGCATTGATTTTTAAATTCTACTTTTTATCCCAGAAATATCTTCTGACTAGCCATAGAGCAAATTAGTTGGATGCTTATATATTCGATATAACTTCCTTTCTCTTATTAATAATTAAAATAAAAGCAATCATAATGAAATGTCATTCCAGCAATAACAAAAATGTCCCAAAACATGATCTGATTTGTAATCTCATAAAATACATGGGAGTAATTACCAGAGTTATTCACAATAATCATTTTACAGAGGGGGAAACCCAACATACCGAAATCAGGTAATTATTTCCGGAACCTGGTACAGATTCCTTCTTCCCACTGAAAGCAAGTTCCCAGTGAAGCTTAGGCTGGATTGTATGCAATTTATTAAGAGATGGCCAATTCCTTTTTAGGTGTCTTCACCATCAAGCTGTAGTTGCACATCTTGGTGGAGGCAGAGAAAGTTTCATGTCTCACCTGGCAGGATCTTCAGCAGCAACTCTTAGTCCAGTGCCTTATTTACCTGTCTGATTTCCTGTTGTTTCTTGATTACCTCTCCCAGCCCAGGGAGATTAATTCAAACACATTGACCTTCCTTGTGGTTGTTGAGGACAATCACAATTGAGGCCTGATTGTTTTCCAGGGAGAAAAGGGAAGTTATATTAATGGGATCTTAATCAGAATTGTGGTTTCTGTGATACGTGTGCACGAGTTTGCGAAGCAATACTGGGGTTCTTAATTCTACCCTGGCCTGCACGGCCTTTCGCCAGGGTCTCCTATTTGTCTTTAAATAAAATCAACTGTGCAATTCCTTCAAGGTTAAGGTATCTTTCAACAGTCCTGGGAAGTTATTTTTTCAAACCTCATTGCGGGGGGGGGGGGCAACCTTGGGAGGCAGATAGGGGTTGTTATTTTGCCGAAATAGAATTTAATTGACTACCACACAGAGTAATGGTTTTTAATTTGGCGAAAGAGTTCGTGATCTAGTCAGCGTGTTAGCACTTTCAGTTGTGCAGAAGGTAGAGGGAGTCACCGAAATGCCACTCAGACCTGTGAATGTGATCAGGTTGTGCGCACTGGAGCTTCTGGCCTTCGTGAGTCACAGGGTTGTTGGGGCAGGTGCTTTTGTCTGTCTGTCTGTCTGTCTGTCTGTCTGTCTGTCTCTCTCTCTCTCTCTCTCTCTCTCTCTCTCTCTCACACACACACACACACACTTTTAATGGTCTGCACTGAGGTTTGCATCTGCTGTACACTTATTTTCTATAGAAGTGCCAAAGAAAAACTGTCCAGGAGGTGAAGGATTATCTTGCTCCCTGCTTTACTAAATAGAGGAGACATCTCTTGAGGGGTGGTGCACTAATGTGATTGGCTGGTGATTGCTTCTTTAATTCAGCAAAGATACTGCAGCAGGGTGGGGACTCATGATAAGATGCTGCTCATAGGAATTGGGGAGGGAGACTGATTCTGGCTATATTTTTGTTTAAGAGCAGTTACTAGTTCACTTTCTGGGGCATCCATGAATCACCTTCCATTCAGTGCAGCACCTCTCTTGATTTGGGTTTGAAGAGCAGTGGTTACTGTTCCCAGCAGACCCTGAACCAGATGGGCCCGCTATTACGGAAGTGATGTCTGACAGCTGTTACCTAAACTCTTCAATATCCCTGGTTCTATCTCCTTCAGCCCCTTTAGGTTTTTGAAGCCTTATTAGATATGAATGATTTTTGCCCACAGGGAACAGGCTGCTTCTCCTTGGTGATTGACAAGATACTGGTCAGCAGACAGTGATTAGCAGAAAGCTGTGATTGTTGTTTTCCCCTGATGAATATTGTGTTAACAGACTAACAGCAGCTATGTGCTACAGCAGAATCGTTTGATGTCATAGGAAAATGGATTTCCTTCAATTTTTAGCTTTTATGTGCTTGTACCTATAATGAGAGAGGATGGTTGCTCTTCACACGTTGAGAACCAGGGCTGGCAAAGCTAAGGGGGGTGGTTAGAGGCCAGGCACATCCACATACTCTTGGGGACCCTCATAGCAGCGCCACATGGAGTTTAGCCTGAGGTTCTCTTGGCTCACTTGGTTTTTCATGTGACATTTCATGAGAAAAAAAAAATTATCTTTAATCCATCAAGTATTTATTGAGCATCTGCTAAACCCAGACCTTTTCATGCTTTACTTTGAAGACTTCTAAAATTTCCTCCATTCTGCTGGTGGCTTTGGCCAGGTTATAAAATAGTTTAGTGTGCAGATAGTTGGTGTTTATTGAGGTGGGGATCTGTGTCCATTTTTTTTTTTTAATGTTGACATTTTCATTGTCTCAATAGGAAGCATACATTAATACCACTGCATTAAAATGGACATTCTAAGGTGTAAAGAAAACAAAGTGAACAAAAAGCGATGAACTTGTGTGAGTTTCTACGTGTGGGTCATATTATGATAGGCATGTATTAATTGATTTAAGCTGCAGAGTATTACCTCGCCACCATCCCCCTAGCTAGAAAGACTTGTCTCCTGTCTCATTTACTACACTAGATTTTTGGCTTCCTGTTTCAAAATCTTCTGTGATCTATCATTTGGTCTTTGCAAAATTCAGTGCACATCACTACCCTTCCCCAAATTTTTCTTTTTTGTATTTCACAGGTTAACATCTCTGCTTGGCAAACAAAGCGAGGCTCGTCGTGATTTGTCCCCTGCCCCCTATCCATCATTACCTCTTGTCATATTCCTTCTTGAACTTTCTACTCTGTCCTACCACCTGTCTTCTTCCCTTTTATCTAGAAAAGTAGCTCATCCCAACTTTCTGGTTTGAAAGCTAAAAAGAAGACCCTCTCTTACTTCTGACATCACTATTTATTAAAAGAACGAAGAACTAATTCAAAAAACATAAAAAGGTATAATTTCAAAATAATGGGCTGTCTTTCAGTCCAGTGTAATTTATAAGCTCAGGCATACCACATTGTTCTCCCTTTTTATTTTGTGAAGACCAGGGAAAATGCCACCGTAGGCTGTCCCTAGTACACAGATCTGTGTTTCTGAAACTCTTGGGTAGTTAATGAAATTGGCAGAGAGGATGAAATTGTGAGGATTTGAGTGAAGCAGGTGGCGATGGTGGTGGTGGGGTAAGGTTGTATTTATTGAAATGGAGAATATATCAGAAAAGTTTTGAGAGAGAGCCAGGAGCAGTATGAGTGTGGGAAGGACTAAAGAGACTTGGTAATCATGAAAGAGGCCAACAGAAAGAAAGGCATTTTGATTGACCAGAGGGAGGGAGGAAGTCCAAGTAGAAATTAATTGGTAGATGAACAGGGTAGAGAACAAGGGCCAGACATGAAGCCCTCCTCCAGGATTGTTTAATGACTACTTCAGTTTTGTGAACCGATTCCCAATTACACAGGGACCGAAGTAATATTGATTCAGTTTGTGAATTCTGATGCATTCTACTCAAAGAAGAAAAGAAGACTCTTATACAGGTTTATTAATTGCAAGATGACATTTTTAAAGAAATAAATATCATCTATGATGACCACTGGGAATTTGAGCCATTTAAGTTGTTCGGCCTAGAAGTAATTTAACAATTCAGTGTCTTTTTTGGGTGACTGTAATTGCTAAATGTTCGATAGTCATGAAATTTAGTTTGCATTCTTGCTATTGAATTGATTCTTAATGTTTATTTGCAAAACCTCAAATGTGTGTCTAAAGCCTTGAATTCTTTCCCAGAGCTATCCATTGTACACTCCTTGGATATGAAGTATCAATTTTACAGGCTAGCAAAATGGTATTTAATGGTGGCTGACAGGATAGTGTTTAAGGACAATATATATTGGATACTTAAATTTTTCTATTATCTGACTCTTGGCACAGATCATTGAATTTAAGTTGTATTGAGATTGCAGAAGATCTGGCTGCCTTAATAACCCCAGCTCTGCTGCATGTTTATTTAGTCTCAGGACCTTCCCATGCCTTTCTGCTTTCTAAGCATGTACAGAAGAAAATAAAACAATTTCAGTTTCTACCTTCACATCTACTTCCATTAGGAAAGATGTCTAAAAAATGTGAGGGACATTTTTCAGGATGCTTTCTCTAGCTTCAAGCATGGAACAGACCAGTTTTATGTGGTTTGTTGACATCAGGTTTTTGCCCCCCTAATACAGGCCTTCTTTGATTATTCTTAAAATATCTAGGACTTTACTGCATTTCAACTTACGATTTGAGGGCTGAAGTTGGTAAATCTGGAGCTCTGCAAAGGTCTCTTTCTTGCCCATATCCAAAATCTATTTCATACCCATATCATTTTCTCTCGAATTTCATTTTAAATTGATCACTGTGTATTTTAAGCATATGCAATGTCTTCTTAATGGTTTTGTAGATAAAATGCATTGTTCAGTTAGATAAGTAAATGAAATCGTCTGGGTTACCGAGCATGACTCATTTAAAATCTCATTTGGAACAATTTCTCTGTCCACTCTTTGTTAACCATATATCTTGCCTCTGCTTTGTAGTGCTTTTAATTTTTCAAAAGAGTTAAAATAAACATTGGAAACCAGGATTTGGGATAACAGCCCACCCCAAGCACTGTGGCTTTCTTTGTTTTTCTTTTGATCTGTTGTTGGTTTTCCTTTGATCCTTTTCTGTACTTTTCTTAGATGTTTGGGTTTTTTATTCTGTTTTCCTCTAAGGATGGAATGAATATATGAGTTGAACTACAAGGAAGTTTGGAGTGATTAAGTGGATATGATATCTTATATACAACCCATAGGCTTGGTCTGAAAAAGAAGTTTTTTTTATGATTTGCCCATATTTGCTTTTAATTTCTTCTCATCTCTTAGGGAGCCCCTGGTACACATTTCTCATCACTGTCATATATTCATCTGCTCCTTAAGACAGTTTCTACTTTTTCTTCTGGTCCTTGCTATGCCTGACTGTTATAGAATTTCAAGGGGTAATATCTGTTATCATTGAACACCATATAAAGTTCTTGATAAAAATGAGATGACAAAGAAACAGCTTCATTCTTTTATCATTTCTCAAACACTTTAGCTTTATTGGTTGGTGCAAAATTAAATGAAGTAAATGAGCTGGGTACAGTGTCTTACCAGTACTTGGGTGACAAAGAGCAGGAGGATCCAGGTTCTAGGCGAGCCTCAGCAACTTGGTGAGACCCTGTTTCAAAATAAAAAATAAAATAGGGCTGAGGGCATAGCTCAAAGGTAGAGTGGCCTTGTAATCAAACATCTGTACCACTAAAAATAAATAAATAAGTAAAGTGATAATTTATGAAGATATATTTTATAAATGTATTGGACACAAATGGAAAAGGCATATTATATCCTTATGATAAAGTTCCTGGAATTCTACAAGTAAAATCAACTATTTGTAAGCCTGTTTATTTTTTTAGAAGCACTAGAAAACAGGAAAAGAACTGATTTTTCTTTTTTTTTTTTTTGCGGTACTGGGCATTGAACTCAGGGGCATTCTACCTCCGAGCTATACCCCAGCCCTATTTTTTATTCTTTATTGTGAAACAGGGTCTCACTAAGTTGCGGAGTGCCTCACTAAGTAGCTGAGGCTGGCCGCGAACCCACATCCTCCTGTTTCAGCCTCCCGAATGCTGGGATTACAAGCGTGCGCCACCACGCCCGGCTGAAAAGAACTGATTTTTAAAGTATCTGTGCAGTAGGAAGAGTATTTCACAATACAATTAATTACTGTAATGTTTTTTACAGTAAGTTTTAAACAGTGCTACTTGCTTTCTCTATGGATTGATATAATAATCAACTACATGTTTGCTAGTGAGTATTGTATTAGTTAGCTTTTCCTTCACTATGATCACAATAGACAACCAAAACGATTTGCAGGAGAAAAGGTTTGGCCTCGTTTCACAGGTTCAGTCCATGGCTGACTGGCTCCAGGGCAGGGCATCATGGTGGCATGTCGTGGCAGAGGATAGCTGCTCATCTCTGTGGCAACCAGGAAGGAAAGAGAGAGAGGGAAAGAGAAAGAAAGGGACCAGGGACAGATGTAATCTCCTGTCTCCTCCAACCATCTCTGGTCACCTACATTAATACCCACCAAATCCATTTAAATTGTTAATCAATCAATGGATTTATCCACTGAATAGATTAGAACCCCGATTCAATTATTTTGCCTCTGAACATTTGTACATTGTCAATTTTCCATGGTACATTCTATATTCAAACCATAACAAATATAGAAAATAGAGAAGACCAAGCACATTTACACATGCGGCCATCTGGGAACTTAATGTTATGTTCTTAGAAAATGATCCCAGACAAATACTTTATGGCTACAACCTATGTAATTTAAATATTTCCTATGGATTAGTCTAGATTGCATTTAGTTAGCTGGGCGCAGTGGCACATGCCTGTAATCTCAGTACTTGGGAAGTTGAAACAGGAGGATCACAGGTTCAAGTTCAACCTTAGCAGATTAGCAAGATTCTGTTTCAAAATAAACAAGAAAGTTCTGGTGTGTAGTTTGGGGATAGAATGCCCCTGGATTTGATTCCTAGAACTGCCCCCCCCCCTCAAAGAACAAAAAAGTTTACATTGTTGGTACTTTTCTCATCTCTTACCCCTTGGAGAGGGGTCTTAAGTATTTTAAATTTAAATTTTGATTTTGCAGGCAGAACAGGAGTTCTGGAAAAGGGCTGTAAAGATTTGGGGAGCCATTGGAGGTATTTTAAGGATAGGGTGGGAATTGTTAGTGGTAATGAGCCTGTAGCTTTGCCTGAAAACAACTACTGCTCTTCTGGCTATTGATTTTTTTCCCCCTCCCCTAAACTGCTTAATTTTGGTGATGCTGGAGGCAGGGCACAGGTTCAAGTCACTCCTGGTCAATCAGGTTCTTTCTGGCATTTCTGGTTTTTTTTCACAATACTGAGCATAATTGCCTTCTGATTTTAAGGCTGTGTGGTGTTCTTGATAATAATGGAAAGTGAGTTTGATTTGGAAGTTGGATTGCTTTGAGAAACAATTGAATTGTCTTGATTTTCTTTAATGTATCACTAGTATTTCTTTCCTGTGAGCTGCCTGCAGATATAGTGAATTTTATAATTTGGCTGTTCATTTATTTTTTCCCGCTCTCTGTTCTTCATTCTATTCCTCCCTAGCATCCAATTTGGATTAAAACTTAACCAGCGAAGACATAAGGCATTTATACAACTGTAGATTTATTAACTTTGAATTTTCGAAAATTAACTTTTAAAGGTTTCTTTCTCATTTTGAAGGTTTCCAAGTCATAATGATGTCTGCAGACTGACAATTAGCATTGGGGTGGGGGAGTTACATGAATACATTTTCTGGAATGATCTAACTTATGTTTCTTTCCTGTGACCTGATTTAATGGAGACATTTCTACCTCAAATGAGGATTTCAAGAATGCACATATTCTCACTATTAGGTACAGCTTTGATGTTATCATGTCCTTGGTTGAATGTAAATGTTACAACATGGCATGTTTTCAAGGAATCATAGGGAATTGACCCATTTTATGTCACATTTACATGCTGATAGGCATTTAGAGCAGGAAGGAATGAACGTCACCTAGTTTTGGCAATTTTTTTTTTTTTAAACAGAGAGCAAAATTGAAATCCAGAGAGATTAAGTAATTTTATTCCACAAACATTAATTGAGCATGCACCATGTGTCAGATGAAGTATTAGGTGCTCTGGGCTACAGAGACGAGTAAGTTTAAGTCTCTATTGCAGACAAGTACATGTTCCTAGATCACACAGTTTGTAATTAGTAGATCAGGGAATAGAATATTTGTGAATCTTTCATCACATCATTCTGCATTGATAAGACAATTTATCTCTACTGTCTTTTTCTACCTCAACTTATTCATTCAATAAAGATGTTTTTAACCAACAAAGCCCCATTGTCCCAGACTATATTTATTTTGAAATAAATACTGTTTTTTGAGTTTTATTCTTTGAGAAAAGTAATAGGTGATGGATTAGAATATTTGAAAATACATTTTTAAGTAAAATTGTCATATTTATATACATAATATATAAAATACAGATTTAAGATGTAGCTGTTTTACCCAGAATGACTTGACACTTTTACCCAGTCTCTGCATATCCACTGTACCCTTAGCAAGCCATCTCCTTGTCCATCTCCCCCTCTTTCTACTGGATCTGTTGCCCAGGCCCGTTCATTGCTGCCAAGAAACAGCCCGTGGTGATTCTCTGTTAATGGTAGATTTATAGTTCCATCAATTGTCTGTCAGTGTATTAATTCAGTTAAGAAGCTTAACCATAACCCTTAGTTATACGCAAATCGATTGGCAAACCTTTTTTAATTCATAAATTATACATGCCTAAACTTGAGCCTAGCCCTGTCTGATTAAATCTGAGTCCATAATTAGTGTGAGATAAATTATTGAAATTTTTTACAGCTAAAGTATGGGAATTTTACACTTCTCTCTACTAGAGCGAATAGCCTACATAAGAGTATTGATTCCATACCTAATTTTAACCTAATGTTTGGGGCCATCAGCACCCCAGCATGGAAAAGCCCCAGTTTCTGCCTTTTAGAAAATGCATTGTGCACATAGTGCAATCAACTAGGCATGCTGCTTCGTTTTCCCTCCTCATCTCCTTGTTATGTGGCCATCATAGTTCTTCTGGGCCTGACTGGCTGATCCATTTGCTTGGCTAGAATATTTTTCTCCTGATTCCCCATTTCATTTAGGTTGCTAACCTCTAGTCTTTTGCAGTATACTTGTCCTTGATCAAAATTAGGTGAATAAAATTAAAATCAAGTTAACAAGAGGAATATCTGCTGGGCATGGTGGCACACACCTGTAATCCTAGTACTTGGGAGGCTGAGACAGGAAGATCCCAGGTTTGAGACCAGCCTTTGCAAGTAGTGAGACCCTGAGCAATTTAGTGAGATCCTGTTTCAAAACAAAAATTAAGAAGGACTGGGGATGTAGCTCAGAGGTAGAATGCCTCTGGGTTCAATCCCCAGTACCACATACATATATACATACATACATACAATCAGTCAGTCAGTCAGTCAGTCAGTCAGTCAGTGGAATATCCTAGCTAGGCAGGGGGTATGTGCCTGTAATCCCAGTAATTGGGAGGCTGAGACAGGAAGATCACAGGTTTGAGGATAGTGAGTGGTAACAGAGTGAGACCCTGTTTCAAAACAAAGGACTGGGGTTTTGTAGCTCGGGTAGAACACCCCTAGGTTCAAGTCTGTGTGATGCACGTGTATACACACACACACACACACATACACACACACACACACACACACACGGAATATCCTCAAAAGAAATAGTGATATGTATTACCATTAAATTGTTTATTCATGTTTGTATTATGCCCTTTCCTTTTATATCCGATTAGTTCTGATATCAAACTTTATATCTTTTACCTTTTAGAAGCATAGAGATGGTAATGTAGATTTTTAGGTTGGTGGTTCTGAATTTTGTTTGTTTTTTCTTGTAACCTCCTAGTCTTGGGTTGTGTTCAAATCTGTAAGATTTATTAGGTGAACATTCTGTAGCTTGGTGGCAAGATGTTCTGGCTTCTCATTAGCAGTGACCCTGGATAGTTTTCTCACATTCAGCAACATTTGTTAGGAGCAGCCCAGCAGCCCTGTCACCTAGTGGGGAGGCAGAGCGCAGGTTCCAGGTGAGGAGGTCACCTTGTATGCATCTCCCTGGGGGTGGGGGGTCTTGGTAGGGAATGCTCAGGCCATCTAGTTTTCCATTTCCCTAAACATATGAGGTGCCCCCCCCCCAACCCCCTGTTAGACAAGGAACTTAGTGGTTAGGGAAAGGAAAATG
Organism: Graphiurus murinus; assembly: GCA_004027655.1. Lineage (NCBI taxonomy): Eukaryota > Metazoa > Chordata > Mammalia > Rodentia > Gliridae > Graphiurus > Graphiurus murinus. Next base: position 27,400 of record PVLC010014007.1, on the reverse strand, counting down.
GTATTTTTCTCTGGCTCTAAGCTGTTGGAGAGGCATCCTAAGATTGTCAGATGCCTTGTAATAATATCTAGTGGCCGTGAATTTTGGAATCTGTTAAATTATAGTTTAGGTTCTACCTCACCATTTTCTGATGGTGTGGCCCGGGGTATCATTTCTCTGAGCCTCTCTTTCTTCATCTGTAAATGTTAAAGATAATATTTGTTCACTCTGTTGAATTGCTTTTAGGATTGAGTTAATATAGTGGCATCAAAAAGGTAAGATACTCTTTTTAACCTCAAATAGCTTTTATTCACTCTGGAATGTAAGATGCGTATCTACTGGCTCGGGTCAAATGTGCCCAGAGAGAAGAGAGAATATCTGATTAGAGAATTCTTTTTTTTTTTTTTTTTTTGCGGTACTGGGGATTGAACTCAGGGGCGTTCTACCTCCGAGCTACACCCCCAGCCCTATTTTTTATTCTTTATTTTTGAAACCGAGTCTCACTAAGTTGTGGAGTGCCTTACTAGGTAACTGAGGCTGGCCGCAAACCCAGATCCTCTGGTCTCAGCCTCCCGAATGCTGGGATTACAAGCATGCGCCACCACGCCCGGCTTCTGATTAGAGAATTCACAGAGGGCTTCCTGGAGGCAGTGGGTGGCATTTGAACATAGCCTTGCAGAATATTTTGCATTTTCTTTGACACAATATTTTACACCAAGATGGCAGTCATACTCAACCAAAAGAAATAGAATAAAAAGGGTCCAGTAAATTCATTCATTGGGCTTATTCAGGAAGGAAACAATTTGGAATGTAGCTATTGCGACCAGAACTGGGTCAGCATACTTGATTTCATGGCCATAAATTGTAACTGAGCAATCTCTTTTAGCATTCAACCAAAGATCAGGATTCATATCTGAAAATTCTCATATTAGCATCGAAATTGAGTTTGATAACATGGCTGATGCTTTTTTCCAGATTAAAGAAATCAGCAGATTATCTTGAATGTGCTTCACTTTTTTTATTGTGGTAAAATATACATAACATAAAATTAAGTATAGTTACATATTACATTATTATAAAACATATTTCTAGATATTTTAATCTTGCAAACCTTCAATTATTTCTCATTATACATTAAGCTCCCCCACTTTTAATCTCCTCTACTCCTGGATAACCAAGGAGCTCTACTTGTTTTTTTTTCCTCTTTTGAGAAGGAGAGGATACCTTCCTCTAGAGAAGTTTCTGGAATTCTTTGCTTGATAAGATATGTGATATGAAATCTGGGGTAATTTTCCATCGTGCTATAGTGGAAATCCGACATTTATTTTGTTGATATTATGGGCCTCCAGTGGGCTTTGCTATCCCTAGTAATCCTAACATTATTTACATCCTGCTTCCTGTGATGTAGTAGCCACACTGGCACATTTAAGCTAACTTTAGCTTTCCTCTTTACCATGATTGCAATTTACAAAACCATGAATATAGCCTCTCTGTGGTTGGGCTTTAATGCCACAAAATGATTCACTATTCGTGAGAGTGTTCAACAGTATATAAGGCAGAAAAAAAATTATAGGTTATATTGTTCCCTTATTGTATAATTTTTATATCTTGCAGTCTTCATAGATTAGGTACATACTGGCTTGAAAATCTTCCCTTTACTCATTGCCAGTTGTTAGATCTTTCCAGCATTTCTCTGCCATCACACATCTTAATTGTGGTAGCTGTTCACGTGCACCTGTTCCTGTAGGTTGGATATCTGTGTGTATTTGCACCTTGTAGTGGTCTTGTTGCATGGGGGGAAGGCTAGGTGGCAGCGGTATGGAATCTCTCAGGAATGTTGGCTATCAAGAGACTTGGACTATCTGATGGTCAGGTTTTTAATTTTAATTTTTTGTCCAATTTATATAGAGAGGGTGCTTTTGGCAACTGTCAGGTCCATTCAGGAGACAAAACCACACCACTGCTTTTGTGTGTGTGTGTGTGTGTGTGTGTGTGTGTGTGTGTGTGTGGTACTGGGGATTGAACCCAGGGGCATTCTACCTCCAAGCTACACCTTCAGCCCTATTTTTTATTATTTTGAAACAAGTTCTCACTAAGTTGCGGAGGGCTTCACTAAGTAGCTGAGGCTGGCCACAAACTTGTTATCCTTCTGTCTCAGCCTCCCAAGTATTGGGATTACAAACATGTACCACCATGCCCGACTCACACCACTTATTTTAACAGAGCAAACATAAGTAGTTTTTAGCCAGGTATGTGAAAAGGTAAAAAGAGAACCCATGGATAATAGTAACTACCAGACATGTTTCCTGTCCTTAAAGTTGTGAGGATTTAAAGAGAGAGAGATTGAAAATAGGAAATTTTAGAAATCTGGAGGTAGTCCCTTGAGCCTGGGACTCAGATCTCTGTTCAGCTGATGCCTGTGACTCTAGGCTTGGAGAATAGCTTTGTGAGGCTGGGATGCGGACCTCCCAGAAGCACTGCCAGTTGAGTGGTCCTAGTGAGTCTAAGGATCACAACTGAGAGAGTTGGAAAACTGCAGCCTGAACGCCAATGCTGCTACTGGAACAAGCTGCCACTGTTGGGAATGGAAGTGCTGTGAAGGGAGAGGACAGAGGTGAGCCCTTATTCCTCCAGCCCCCCCTATTGGCAACATGTAACAGTGAACTATCTGACAAACAAAAATAAGGTTGGTTGGTGCCCTGCCTTACCATCACAGAGGGGAATTTTAAAAAGATCAGATTGAAAACTGAGTAACAGTCACTTAATAACTGGCACCACTACTGGGTCTAACTTATTTAAGCTCAGTGAGCTTCCCAGGAGCTGGTGGCTCTTGGTGAATATGCATTATATGTTGAAATTAATTGACCTTTCTAGATCGGTAGGGGATTGTGCGTTGAACCAGATGTGAATGGAAAGCCAAGGGCAAATCTGCCAATTCTCACTACCACTATGGTTGGGAGGCAGATGATAAAAGCTAGCATGGGTTCTAGGTCAGACAGGTCTTTGTTGGGATCTTTTGTTCTGACATGTGTAATGCGGGGAATGTCATTTCTCTGGGCACCTTACTTCTGAGGTTTCTGGGAGGAAGAGAAAGCTCATAAACTTGGCCTTATTGGTTGTCATGGGGATTAGAATTAATAGGTTTAATGAGCACATAGCAGGCCCTCAAAGTGTTAGCAGTGTTTATTTTGCTTTTTAATGAAGTGCTATGGAAATTTAGAGCGGAGCCGATCCTTTGTGTTAAGGGAGTTAAGTTGGAAGGCCAGCGGTAGGGAAGGTAATGATGAGGTTGCCACAGTGCAGTGGTGATATGACTGACATAAAAACATTGTTAAGTAGGCCCTGTTTCATGTCTTCAATGGCTAGAGGAACAGGAGAATTTTGGGTGGCATTGCATAAAGCAGTAGTGAAATGGTGTTTTCCCAGGTTTCTGCCCCAGTCTCTCATCCTTTGTTGTTCCCCACAGGTGAAAGGATGTGGAAGACAACCACAGGTGTAGAGCCAGAGGCCCCCTCCCATCTGCTTCTATCCTCCACCCTCAGCAGGCTGTCCTGGGCCCTTGCTACCTGCCTGCTTGTTGACTAGGTGCATCCAACTGGGACAAAAGAACCCCACCCCATTCCTGAGCATGTTAATTTCAGACTAGGGGAAGGGGTAGCCTTCTTCCCAGCAGCCTCTGCTGGCTTTGGGCTTGAAAAGTTCCCTCATGCAGTAGGACAAGGCATGCTGTGTATATGCAATGAAATTGCCATACCAGCTGTGTGCCAAATCCCCCTGTCGGTACTTTTCATAGTCCTTTTAACTTCCCTTGCCCATATTTCTCCATAATAGGAGTGGGTGATAAATATTAGAGTTTTCTGTTTAATGCTAGTAGACTATACAGTAAAAGAAAGTATAGTCTTCATTCTGTAATATTAGACTGATATCTCCTGAAAAGCTACATGCCTCATTTGACTGAGTATTTAAGCACAGGCTTGAGAGTAGGTTGAATTTGGTGGATAAAATATGTGGCACTAGACCTCACAGCTTGATTGAGACCTTGGAGGGATGCACCTGGCAAGGCAGAAAGTCAACATAGAAAGGGAGACCTTTCTGCTATGCGTTTACATAATTCAGTCTCCTTTTTTGAAATGCACAACAATTCATTGCACAAGTTCCACTGGAACTCTGGCTCAATTGAAGTTTCCATTGGCACCAGCTAAATAATGGTGTCATATCCAGTATCATTTTCCTTCCGTGTTGTTCCAGGAAGAATCTTTAATAATAATAGTTATTTTTTAATATGGTGAAGAAAGGAAGACATCCACAAAGAAGTATTTCTCTAAAGATATATGAGCCTCTAAATGGGCTCGCCCGATCCGGCTGTCGGTTACAGAGAAAATTGGTTTCCTGTTGTACGAGATGTGTTCTCTTTTCCTTCTGCTTCTTACTCCTCCTTTAGAACTGTGGGAGGGCTTGCGGCACATCACTGTGCTGGATGGGTTTCATCTGGCTTGTAGCCTGTACTCTAAATAACGGGGTTGTCTCTTCTGAGGGCATTGGCTCTCCATTTTTAGCCTGGGTATGAAGGGTAAGAAATGTGGGAGAAGATTTCTCCATTACTAGAAAACATGATTTGGGGCCAACTGGTTAATTATGAACTTCCAGTGAAAAGGCAAGTGGTGCCAGAGGGCAGAACCCGTTGTGATAGAGCTGGCCCCTGCCGCCGCTGGGTCCCACACCACCTCCAAGCTCTCCGGGTCGGCTTTCATCTTTGAACGGCTTTTTCTCCCCATTCCCTTTTCCCTTCTGCTTTTTAAACTCTAATTTCTTATTTGTAGATTTTTAAATGTTCTTTCCAATACAAAGCGTCCACTTTTAACATTGACTCTTATTTCCAGCTGATTGTCAAAAACTATCAACCAGGTAGAAGGAGGCTCTTCCAGGAAGACGCTGATGAGTTTTTATTTGCTGTCTGTTCCTTTCACTTATATGAACAGCAGATGAGGACTGCATCTCATTGAGCGAAACTTCACGCCTGTTGGTATCACTGCAGATTAATCTTTCTAGAACAAAGGAAGGGCTCTTGGATCTTTCACTACCCTCTCTTTTATCTTAACCCCCAAGATACCATCCCAGAAAATGCTCTTGCTTACACTTGGTATCTTGAATTTGTGAGGTTTTGGAGAAGAGGTGTGTTGGGGGGGGAGTATTAGAGATTGAAATCAGTGGCATTCTACTTCCAAGCTATACCCCAAGCTCTATTTTATTTTTTTATTTTCAAACAAGGTCTTATAAAATTGCTGAGGGTCTTGCTAAGTTGCTGAAGCTGGCTTCAAACCTGTGATCCTCCTGTCTCAGTCTCCCAAGTACTGGGATGATAGTTATGTGCCACTGTGCCTGGTTGAAGCTGGAGTTTTCGATTACACATTAGGAAATTACTCACTTTCATAGTATAGCGTAATATATTTATCTTAGTGTTGATTGTCACAGTTGAGATATTATTTTTAGAATACCAATTCAGCTTTACTTGAACTCAGAATATTAAATGTACTCTGGAAGAATTTCTGATAACTATTAGATAAAGATAGATTGAAGGTATGTTTTCAAGTATATAATAGAACTCATTGTGTGAAACTTGTAGAGAGAACAGAAGATTGCTTTAAAGAATTAGCCAAGTCAAAAGGGAACATTCTTATTATTTGGATTTTTGTAAATTGAGATTTTCCTTAACTACATAAAGTACCAAGAATACGACTTTTGCATCAGTGCTTGTAAAAACTGTGATTTTCAGGTGTACAGTGAGGTTTCAAGTCTAGATACTTCATAACCTTTATTCATTAATGGATGTATCATTGTTTAGTATATTTGTTAATGTACTATAATATTAACATATATATATATATATAGTATGTTTATTAATAGTGCCTATAAGATTGCAGAATGTAAAAGTGAGCGTCTCAACGCAGGATTATATTTTCTATTTTACACAAATATTGTATATTTGTCAATATACTGTAATATAAATATATGTAATTATTAATAGTAGCCAGAAGACTGCAGTCAGTCTGGGCAATATAAGAGGCTTCTTTCAGTGAATTTGCTAACTGTGTTGTAAAGCTGCAGTGATATTGCCTCCTTTTTAATTCTCTGTGAGATTTATTAATCAGTTCTATTTATTCCCATAATTGCAATAGTTACCTTTTGAGTTGTCAAAAATAAATCTTGTAGTTAGGCCTTTCTGTGGTCCCCGTTTTCTTGTCTCATTGTGTTAGCATTTTCTGGTGATGTGGCACTATGCTGGGCACTTTCTGGGTACTGTAAAGATCTTTCTTATATAGATCATCCCTCGTGAGGTCTGGTAGAGGAGATAAGACCTGTATGAAGTAATTAAATGATGGTAATACAAGGCAGGAAGTGATTAGCATTGTAACTTTGCCTTATCTTTTCCTCTGTCTCTTGGCATTTTAGCTCTTGTTAACATCCGTGTTAGTGTTGTAAAACTTAGCTAAGTAGCTTTGCTTTCTTGGTAACACTAAAAGCGTAGATTTAGTTTTTTTCATGGAGTTTATATTTGCTGAAATGTTTCTTGACTGAGTTACTTTAATTTGGAACGATACATGTCGTCCTTTTCAGATTTTTGCAGGACTTTGAAGTAATTTCTCTTGGTTTTCACTGTAAGATTATATGTAATGTCAGATGGTTCTTATTTTGGTTAGTCTTAATCTGTGTATGTATAGTATCCTATATTTGGGATACCTGTAAGAATTTAAATTGAGTAATTTTATAGGTGTCTATCCAGGATGAATTGACATGATGGGTTAAGAATCTGAGGAAAGTCCGGGTAGGAAGCTAGTAACTTGCCCTAGACTTGCTGTCTAGAGCCTGAGCTTCAATTCTGTAGATCAGCAGCAAGCTGTCCACTTACTCTTGATTATTTGGTGCCAAGAAATACTTAATTGATGTTTGATTTCAGGTACATGACAGCTCTGTGTGTGTGTGTGTGTGTGTATGTTTTACTGGGATTTGAACTCAGGGTCATTCTACCTCTGAGCTATTTTCCCAGCCGTATTTTATTTTGAAACAGGTTCTTTTAAGTTAGAGGGAACCTCTAACTTGAACCTCAGTTGTTGAGGCTGGCCTGGAACCTGCAATCCTCCTGTCTCAGCCTCCCTAGTACTCAGATTACAGACCTGTGCTACCAAGCCCAGCTCTTTTCATCACTGACTTCTGGAGTGCTGACCTTGAGCTTTGTTCTCCTGAAGGATCCCATTCCTTTTCTGTCTCATTATTGGAGACTTGCTGGTGGGATCCTCACTGTTCTTCTAGGAAAGATGACACCATCTTCGTTCCCATTTTTGTTCAGAGTTGTTTGTGGACAAAAAGTGCTTTTCCTCAGCTGCGTGTCAGAAGCCACTGCCTGTGCAGGGAAGGGCAGATGGGGCAGGCCCTTGAGCCTTTTTTACTTTCTGTGAGGTTCCGTGGGTCTGGGAGCAACTTTCCTCTTGGCTGCACAGCTTCCTACTTTTGAGCCTTGGTTTCCTTTGGCATTTAGGTCTGTGAGGAGTAGTGCTGTTCTTTTATTGCACTTTTTCTCCTCCTCCATCCTGCAGAAGTATTTGTAGCTAAGTGAAGGGACCGCATATGGTTTGCTACTTGGATAATGGTGTTGGAGTCCTTAGAGCCTTTAAGCTATTTATTCTTAAAGTCTTGACAGGGTCTTGGGGAGAAAAGACCTGATGCTTGGCTCTTCTTATTTCCTCCCCACCCCCCTTTCTCTCTCCTCTTCCCTCCCCATTCTTACTGCATCTGAGCAATAAATAGCAAGCACTTCTGAAAAGGCTCTTAGTTGGCTTATGTAATTGAGTAGAAGAGCAGTCTCTAGAGGGAGATTTTTTTTTTCTTATATGATAGCCTTGAAAATGGTACTTTAATTTTGGGATGTGGAAGTTCCTGTGGAATATAATCATATGCTGTGCACTGGAGATAACGGGTCAGTTCCTTCAAGGACAGGAGGCTGCCTAAATTTGCTTTCCTTCTCTCCTTTTGATACTGTGAAACTCTCCTCTTGGCTGGTTGCCAAGAGACATTTGTAACTGGGGCTGTTTCTTGGAATTGCCACTTCCTCTTTTTCCCCTGTCACCGTGGCTAGTCCAGGTCGAGGCTGCTGGGTGTCTGTGTGGACTTGGGCTGGGAAGGAGTGAGGATGTGCCTATTCCTGCTGTGCCCTGGCACGGTCAGCTTGGCTTATTCAGTGAGTTCTCAGATTTCTCGTCCAGTCTTCCGATAGTCAGAGCAAAGCAATATTTGGAAATTGAGTTTTGCCACCATTACTAGAATGTTTCCAGTTATCTAATCTGTATAAAAGGTTAAGTAGCATTGATTCCCCCAGTTATTAACCTACTTAATTTTTATTAATTAACTAATTAATTAATTAATTAATGACACTGGAGATAGAAACCATGGGTGTTCTACCTTTGAGCTATACGCCCACCCCTATTTTGTTTTTTATTTTGAAACAGGGTCTCACTAAGTTGCTGAGGCTGGCCTTGCTAAATTGCTGATGCTGGCCTGAACCTCTGATCCTCCAGTCTCCCAAGTACTGGGATTATAGTCATGCGCCACCACATCCGTGCACTTGTTTTATTTTTTACTGAAGTATTTGGACATTAATCGAACTCCTCATTGTCACTTTCTGGCCTTTCTAAACTTTTGACCTCATTTTTCTTTTATTTCCTTTGACTTAATTGGGGCCAGATGCATAACAGCCTTTCACCAAGTGTGGCGTATGGACCTCTTTGCTTCTTATTTAAAAATGGAGATCTGTGGGGATCACAGTAGACCTTACTGCATAATAGTATCTGTTGTGGGCCTAGCAGTCTGCATGTTGATAAACTCGCAGGTGATTGTGAGGCACACCAAAACCTGACAGCCCCATCCCAGATGTGATTGCCTTTGGGCCTCAACAAACCAAGAGAGTGTACTGTCTGGCCCCCAGGCAGTGGAAATGTGGGATAGCAGGGATCAAAATCTCTCCTTTAATAGTTACATGACATAAGGTATGTTACTTAAAGTTTGAGCTCCACTTGTGGTAAATGGGGATCCTGATTTTTATCAGGTAGGAATGCTGTCAGCATTACGCTTTCATTATAAGGTTGTCATTAAAGTTATTATTATTACACATTAGACTCTAGTGCTTTTCTTTTTTTTTTTCTTTTATTTGCGGTACTAGGGATTGAACTCAGGGGCATTCTACCTCCGAGCTATACCCCCAGCCCTATTTTTTATACTTTATTTTGAAACCGGGTCTCACTAAGTTGTGGAGTGCCTCACTAGATAGCTGAGGCTGGCTGCAAACCCGGATCCTCCGGTCTCAGCCTCCCGAATGCTGGGATTACAGGCGTGCGCTACCACGCCCGGCTCTAGTGCTTTTCTTACTCAGCAGTGTTAGTGGAACTTTAACATGGGATCAGCAATATGAAATAAGTTTTTTTGGGGGAAAAAAACCCAAGAAATTTGTGAAGATCATATAAAAACAATAAACCATTTAAGAGAACTAGTTTTCTTACATAATCAACCCTGCTGATCCCACACCTATAAATTTTTTAATGTTGTTTTCATTTTTTGAAATTTGATTTTATTTTGCTTGCCATTTCCGCTTTGTTTCCTGGAATATTTATGAAATGTAGTGCATTGTAAATTTAGTAATTACCCAGATTGTCTTTCTAATAGACTCTTTGCTTTGAAAAGGTATTTTGAGTGGGGAGTATGAAGTAGAGCTACTTGGAAAATGAGGCTGCTTTTTTGAAAAATTCCTGAGGTGGTGTTAGGATGTGTAGAGTCTGCTCATGGTCCTTTAGTTAGGTATTTGTCCACGGTGATTATGAGTTTAAACCTTCCTCTGCTGCTGCCTTACCGCTTTCAGTTAGCAGACCTGCTTTTGTAAAAATGTGCTACTGTATGTGTTAGTGACCACGAAACAGTGGATATCCCAGTGGAATCTGTCCCCTGGCTGCCAAGGGAATTGAAAGGTCCTTGATTGTAAATATGCCCAGGGCATGTGATACTCTTCCTATTTTAAGTCTATAATTCAAATGGAAATTACAGTCTTTGTTTATTAAAATGGCATGTGAGGCAGAGCTTCTGGGACTGGTCCATTATTTACTGTTTGAAATTTTATCCATTTAAGTCTGATCATGTCTGTTGTTCTTATTCTAATTCAACAGTCAGTTTTAAGATCATCATGGTGCATAATTCTGCTTTGCTACATTAATTAATATATTATAGTTTATCTCTTTTTTTAAAGCAAGAGTCAAACTTCTTGTTGACCCTGTTTATTTGATAGCACATTTATAGTTAAATTATTCCCTCTGCCTCATGGAGAGATATAGCTATGAAAGATTATCATTTTTCTTGAGGAAAGAATGGAATTTAATGCATTTCTTATTGTGAAAAGAATGGCTACTTCTACTGAAAAGAGAAGTGTGGGACATTGTGAGGAATGGCAAAAGGTAATTGACTAGGTTTGGAGATTTTTTCTTCCTCTGTATTTTTGGCCTAAAAAAGTTACAAGTTTTTGAAATAATATAACAAACATCTGGTTCCTTTTTTAGTTTTAGTTTTTGTTTGTTTTTTGTTTTAATTAGTCCTGGTGATTGAACCTGGGGCATTCATTCTACCTCTGAGCTACATCCCCAGCTCTATTTAATTTTATTTTGAAACAGGGTCTTGCTAGTTTGCTGAGAGTCTCATTAAGTTGCTGAGACTGGTCTGTTTTACTGTGATTCTCCTGTCTCAGCCTCCCAATTACTGGGATTCCAGGTATGTGTCATCATGTCGGCATTGTTTTTGTGGTATAGGAAACTGAACCCAGGAGCATTTTACCTCTTATTTATACCCCCAACCTTTTTGATTTTTATTATTTTGAAACAGGGTCTCACTAAGTTGCTGAGGCTGGCCTCAAACCTAGGATCCTCTATTCTCAGCCTGGGGTTATAGAGGTCTACTACCACATCTGCCTCCTGTGTTAGTCTTGATATTATTCCCTGTTTGATTCAGAGTCTCCTTTTTAATATTAAATGCTTCAGATATAGTTGAAAGACCCCGAGTCCCTATTCTTAACCCAGCTTCTCAACACCTCTCATTTTCTCTTTTTCTCTTCCCAGTCCCATCAGTAACCAGGAGCTTGTTTTCATCTCCATGCATTTTTATGCCCACACTGCTGATATGGTTCTGTGTATAGTATAATATTGTGTCTGTGTTTAGTCTGTAGTGTATGGGGTTTTACTATATCATTCTACAACTTGCTTCTGCTCAATGTTTTCAGGTGTCTTCCTTTGTTCCATTGGTCTAATTCAGCGTAACAGCTTTCTTTGACTCTAGGGCCCAGTATGAGCACTTGTCTCGAGCACGTGACGGTGTTTTAGGGTATATACTTATCTATCAGTAGTGCTTCTCAATTAGAGGGGTGCATATCCTCAGAGTTAACCAAACATTGCCATGTAGCACCATGTCAAAGTACGATAGTAGTTAGAACATTCTGAAGTCCCATGAATCGGTAAAGGGCATCCTCAGTCCCCCACATTCCTGCCTTTAACATTTTAGTCAATATGATGGATTATAGTTTCTCAATTTACACTCCTCTGATTATTGAAATTATATCTTTTTTTTTCTTTACACTTAACATCTTGTCAAAATTCTTTAGTGAAGGACCTTTGTCCATTCTTCAATTGGTTTTTCTTTTCTTTTTTTCTTTTGTTTTTTGTTATGGATGTGTTGGAGTATGAGTAATCAAAGTCGTCAGAAGAGACTCCCACCAACTCTCCACATCTGTTTGCCCACTAGCACAGCCTGCACCCATGCGTGTGACCGTGCGTTGTAGACTGCCCAGTGTACAGCCTTTCCCTCCACTGCTGTAGTGGTTTTCACTTCTCCCCTCTCCAGTACTTACTTGCTCATAACAGGGCCATTGCCTGTTATTTCTTCCATTTGAAAGAACAAAAAACTCTTCACTCCACTCTTCCTCTGCCTGCTACCACGTGATCTCTTTGTGTACTCCTTTTTGGCACAGTTTTTTAAAAAGTCACATATACTTGCTTTATTTTTAATCTTTATTTTGAAACTGAGTCTCACTAAGTTGTGGAGTGCCTTACTAGGTAGCTGAGGTTGGCCGAGAACGTGGATCCTCCAAATCCTTCCGAATGCTGGGATTACAAGCGTGCGCCACCACGCCAGGCTCTCCTCCCATTCTATTGTGTACCCATTCCTAGTTTCAACCTGGCTTTTACCCGGACTGCTCCACCAGAATTCTTCTTGTGATGCACATGTAGCTTGATCCAAAGTGCGACTCGTAGGTCCCATTCCAGTTGCCTGGCTTTGCAGCACCAAATACCATTGACCCTTCCCCACTCATCTCTTTTCCTGGCTGCCAGCACTCGGGGAGCTCCCTTTTTTCTTGCTTACTGGTTGCTCCTTCGAAATCCTCTTTTGTAGATTCATTACCTCTTAATGTTAGGATGCCTGAGGACTCAGTCATCCTTCTCAGTCCCTTGGCTTTAGATACTATCTACATGCTACTCAGTTTCCAAATGTGCCTCACCAGTTCACATCTTTCTTCCAAATTCCACATTTTTATATCCAACTGCCCACTCAGCGTCTCCATGTGGGTAGCTAACAGATAAATTTTAGCATGTACACAACTGGGCTCCTAATCTTATCCACACCTCCTAAACTATGCTACCTGTGGACTTTCCTTTCTAATTTAATGACCCCATCCATACATTTGCTCAGATTATGAAACGAAACAGAGTTTACAGTCACCTTTGATTCCTCCCTTTCCTTCCTACCCCATTTCCTGCCTGTATGACCACTATAATCTCCTAATTTATTTCCTATGCTCCACGCTTTCCTTGTTACCTTGTCTCACAAAGGCCAGAGTGATTACGTCAAATGTTGTCAGATCTGTATCTTTTTTGCGGTACTGGGGATTGAATTCAGGGGCATTCTACCTCCGAGCTATGTCCCCAGCCCTATTTTTTATTCTTTGTTTTGAAACAGGGTCTCACTTAGTTGCAGAGTGCCTCACTAAGTAGCTGAGCCTGGCCATGAACCTAGATCCTCCAGTCTTAGCCTCCCAAATGCTGGGATTACAAGCCTGCACCACCATGCCTGGCTAGATCTCTATCTTTATCTCTTTCCATCTCTTCTCCTGCACTCTGCTCTAGCCACCTGGTATCTTTGCTGTCTCTGGAACCCACCACATGTGCTCCCGATTTGCACTGGCTGTTATCGTTGCTCTTCTTCAGATGATGGGCACCCCACACCTCCTTTGAGACTTTGAGAATGAGTAATTTCATCAATGAGGTCGCCCTGATCACAACATACCTGAGCCCCACCCCCACTACACATACCTCTCATCGTGCTCTATTTTTTCTTTCTCCATATCACTTATTACCTAATAACAGTCTCTGCTTAACTTCACTTTGATCATAATGTCTTGTCACTTTAATAGAGAACTTTTAAAATCTTACTGGAGCCGTGTATACAGATCTTGTTTCCCCTCTCCATAATATGCCTCTATTCAGTCTTGTTTAAGAAATCTGGCACTTATCTCAAGGCCATTAGTTTCATGGCTACAGTTTTTAAGGATAGGCTAGATAAAATTAGGCCTGAAAGGGGTGGAGAGCAAGGACAGGATTGGAGGACCCTTTCATGCCCTTGAAATGAGCATTGACCAAACTCCTCCGTTTTGGCATTCTGCCAATACTACCTTCCTGTACCAGTGCCAGATGTGTGTGTCTTCGGATGCTGAGATGTGGGTGTTGGGCCTCGCTCCTGGGGAGAGGGACAGATGACTGAAGTTATCTCTTGCGTCTCTAATGTGAGTCATTGCAGGCGTGCATGCAATGTCACTTCTCAGGAGGAACAGTGATTATTGCACATACTGGTTTGTGTATTATCCACCACCAGATAAAGCGAGCATTCTTTTCTATTTATATTTTGAAAAAAATATTTCCATGTAAATTAGAATCTAAACTAGACAGTCCCTTTTAGCAGGCGAGATTCGGCTAAAATCCTGTTTTCTCAGAATATATTCCATACCTCAATTGCCTCTTAGAGCTTTCAAAGGCTTTTATGTACCTGGTAATTTGGAGGAATTGCTTTTATTTTGTGGTTTCTGAGGGACTTCTAATATCTCTCTGGTAAGATGTTTGCAGATGTCAATAGCTCCTAGCTCTGAAGGGTTAGAGTAACAAGATCATTCTGTTTTCACTTGTGATATCGTGCTGTCTGCTTGCGCTCTTTGTTCTTTCCTAGCTTCATGAGAGACATAATCAGACCCTGAAGTTGCCCTGTTTTTTATTAGGGTGTTTGTTAGTATACTACTTATTTCTTTCATTCTCCAGAGGATAGTTTGGCTTGGCCCAGTTCCTGCAGAATGTTTTCCAAACAGGTTTCTAATGTAGACAGCCATTTTCACACAGTAGGTGGACATCATCCCATGATTTTCTTTTTAACTTGTCGGAACTGTGCTGCTTGCCTTTGTTTCCAGTTTTGGAGTCCCAGCCAACTGATACTCCCTTGTACCTGTGTGATATTTCAGAATATGTAGGGGAAGGTGCAGAAGTTCTGGTTCTGTGCTAAATAAGGCTATCTATGGTGAATGTTGTTATTTTGTTCAATTTGTTTTTAAATATTTTCTTCACTAAGGCTTTTGTAATCACATGGCCATTCTCTATAGCTTGATTTCCCCCCCCCCCCCATGCAGTGATCACAAATACATTGGTACTTTTTATTCCTGAGGGCTGATTCTGATAACCATTGATTTTTGTCTTTATTAAAAATTGTGTTCCAGCCGGGTGTGGTGGCTCACGCTTGTAATCCCAGCATTTGGGAGGCTGAGACCGGAGGATCCGGGTTCGCGGCCAGCCTCAGCTACCTAGTGAGGCACTCCACAACTTAGTGAGACTCGGTTTCAAAATAAAGAATAAAAAATAGGGCTGGGGGTATAGCTCGGAGGTAGAATGCCCCTGAGTTCAATCCCCAGTACCACAAAAAAAAAAAAAAAAAAATTGTGTTCCTTTCTGACACCTAGCATCTTCTGTCAGTGAGCATTCTGTTTCATGGAGTGCCATCCATTACTCTCTTTAGGGCTTACACGTTATACTCAGGTCTTGTGTAAGTCTCTTAATTTGTGACCCATTATTTTCACTTGGCTTCCAGGACATTTATAAAACGGCTCATGTGTAATGCCACACTCTACTTATTAGACAGTAATCCTGACACCCTGGGGCCTTGATCAGAGTTTGGCCACCTAATTCTCTCTGTTTATAGTATGTTGATTCCATACTGATTCATGTCTGAGATGAGGAAGTGCGGTCACTTCCTAGGAGAGTACTGGAAAAATAATCATGGCCTTTAAAAATTTTTTTTTCACAGAGGAAGTTGATGACAGGTAGATGATGAATGTGAAGCTCAAATTTCCTTGTAACTAGAAGAATTATTTGCATTCTCCTAAGAGATTTTCTTGGTCATACCAATGAATTGAAATGTTTTATGATGTGCTTGAGACATCGAGGCTTAGTTAGTATCTGAGAGGAAACATCTATTTTGATTCCCTTTCCTCAATATTGACATTAGAATGAGTTTAAAATGGGATATTAAAGTGACGAAGGTTCTTTATTTGAGAGTAGTTGGCTATTTAAGAAAATAAAATAATGTAGGAATATCTTCTCTGAGTACAGCATGTATTGTACAGAGGCATCTTGTTTTGTCAGATGCATAATAAATGGCAAAGGCTCCGGGAGGTCAGCTAATCATAGAGGATACGGAGTCAGTCAGTGATGTACATCTAGCATAGCAAGTAATCCTTGGTTTTCTCCTTTGTTTCTGAAGTTTTTTGAATATTACCTGAGTCCTGGAGATCCCCCAATCTATATGTGCAGACCTATTCTCCTAGCCTGCCTGATCTCTTCATATCATTCTACATGTTTCGTTTGTAGCTGCATAAACCAAGTATACTTATTGAATATGTACTATGAGGGAGAGACTGTACTCAGTTCTGGGTGTTAAAGAAAAACAGAAATGGACAGGGTCTCTCTTGGTGGGATCTTAGACGATAGTGTGAAAGAGACATTAAAGTGATCATACCAACCTGTCTAGCTGAGAGCTTGTACTTCCTAAACACATTCTTCATGCCTCCATACCCCCACCAAAAGGCAAACATCTCTGGACTTCTGCCTGTCACCGTGACTCAGTATTGGATTTCTACTCTTTTATCCCCTCTATCCACTGTGTTGTCAGTTCTTGTTAATTTACTTCTTAAAATGGTTCTCATATCTCTTGGGTTCCTATCCATTCCTGCTTCTGTCACCTTCATCTAGACTTTCTCCTCATCTCAAAATGACATTCCTTAGAGCAGTCACATCCTTTGGGCCCTAATGAAGTAAGTGTGAGAGTGCTCTCATGCAGGCATGTGTGTGTGTGCATGCATGTGAACGTGCATGCGTGTGTGTGTGTTGAAATATTCTTCCTTTCTGCTTCTCTCTTTGTTCCATGTTTTCCAATTCTAATTTTCCTCCTATTTTTTCCTGTCCTACAAACTCACAATAAATCCCACTTTGTCAATAAAGCATTTCCCTTTTGCTCCTTTTTTCCAACTCCCTGAACTCTTACAGCGTTTAGTTGCTAGTCCATATCTCATAATTTAACACTTAATAAAAACTGTTTTGCATTGCTATTTCGTATCTGTAGGAATTCTATTTCTATGGTATGTTTCAAGATTTTTGAGTCCAGGATACCTACATGTATTTATAGAATGCTTTGTATGGAGTTAATAGTTGGTAGGTACTCAGTAAATGTTTTGGGAGTAATAGAATTAGACTTATAATGTGTATATGAGTATATGAAGGGTCCTACTACTTACTGAACTTACATTAAACTTTTATGTAGCTATTTCCCTGTTGATGAACATTTGTTTCCAGCTTGGGTAATCAAAAACATTCCATTGCTTACTTTGAGCCTGTCATGTGAAAAAGATATAATTTTATCCCAATAAAGCATTTCAACCAATTCATTAATCATTTATTAGGTGTCTAGTACTTATTTATTATTTGTGACAGTAGGAGATAGGCAGTTTCACATACATTCCATTGTATTATACTCTTGGCTGTGTTTATTTGGCTTTTCTTCATTCCTGATAGCGTATTTTATTTTACTTTTAGGATAAGAACAAGAAACTACGTCCCCTGTATGACATTCCTTACATGTTTGAGGCCCGGGAATTTCTTCGAAAAAAGCTCATTGGGAAGAAGGTAAGGATGACTGAAACATATTTGTAAGTGGTTAGACTTAATCTAATCCTTCGGAGGGGATTATTTGAAGCTGGATCCTTCCCAGACCCTTTACCAGCAGATGATATTCTTCCACCAATCCACGTGGAATTTCTTTGATATGAAGGGAGTGTGTCTATGTGTCAGGAAGTGGTACCCCTGGGGAGAGGTTTAAAATTGGGGCCCTGACCACAGTTTGATTGCCAATGCCCTCAACGGCAGGTTCCAGGCTAGATTCCAGTTTCAATAATTGCATATTGCCCTGAACTCCATTCACTTGGCTCTCTCGTTCTCTCCAGCCACCTCCATTAAAAGTCTGGGGCTGTGGGATTTACTGGTGAGGGAATCTTGCTGCTATTTAATGTTTTCCTATTTCTGAGAAATGTATTGGCTATGGGGGAGGGGGATGTCTGACTGTTCCGGAATAGGGGCATGCTCAGTTGAAATGCATGGCATGAACGTTACCTCTCCTTTTTTGGTTGTAAAGTTCCCTCTGGCCTCCACTGTAGGTGCCAGGGGTTACTTTGGTGTGTAGGGGTTGCGTGGCTTCCTGGTAGTTTCAGCACAGATTTTTGTGTAGGGCATTGACTTTGTAGTCTAGGACAGTGAGGTAGCGTGCATTTCCTTGTGTCCTTAGTTATAGCATAATATGCTTCATGTTATGAATATAGTGAGCTTTCAAGCATCCCTTGTTTTTCCTGCCATCCCCACTCCAAATGTCCTGGGTAGTTCTATGTGTCCCAGAAGAACAAAGAAAATAAATGGTCTGACTCCTTTTATAGTGAGGAAATCTGTTCAGAGAGGTACTGTGATTTGTGTTTTCCTCACTTTACTTCAGTTGGGATTCTAGGAAAAATACCATATTTGTGGTCGATATTTATTGTATCTTCAGAAAGTTAAGGCCAATCAATTTTTTTGTCTGGCCTTAAAACATTAAAGCCATATTAGCATTCCTTACCTAAACTAGTGATGTTGTGACAGGTTTGATAAAGCTTTGGCTTTTGAACTAATGCCCAAAGAGTGTACCATAAATATAAATATAACCAGTTTTATCATATACCATTGTCAGTAGGATGATAAATTATAGCAAGAGGTTTTGAAGTTGGGTATAAGATGAAATTGCTAATTTTCAGGTAGGAAAACCAAACTGGATTCCCTAAAATGAGTATTAAATCTCCTCTTGTTCCTTCAGAGAACAGGCTCATTTGTCATCGTATAAAACTTGACAGAATGCTGTATTCATTCATGGAGTGCAGTGCAAATGATGGCTTTAAGTCTCTTCCAATTTCGAGATCTCCTGTTATCTGATGTAATGTCTAACATCTCTATTGCACCCAATTGATACCATATCACTCACTCACTGGCTCATAGACAATCGCATCTAGACAAACCACGGAATTCCCTCACCGGTGCAGATATCTAAGGAAACCCACCCGGAGTCACATGAAAGGAGTGGCAGCTCATATTTGATTCATGTGCAGCCACCGGTATCACAGCACCGCCTGGTTCCTATGAGTAGTGCCCTACCTCATTCTCTTCCCTTGGAACATGATCACAGTCTCTGCTGAATGATCCTAGAAGGTTAGCCCATCGCGCTCTCTCAAGGACGGTGTGCCAGGCCATTGTAAAGCCCTCCATCACAGGATAAAAGGACTGACCTCAAGTGTCAAATCCGATGTCAATTCTTAAGCAATTAGGTTCCTTTTTAGTGGGAGAAGCCTTGTTTACTGGTTCCTGTGCAACAGAGTTGATTGGATTCTATTTGTGCTGAGCCCGAGTTTTGTCCCCCACAGTGACATTGTATAAATGATGAATACTGTATCCCCGCATAGGGAGTTGGATGCAGCTCAGCTCTGCTGGGCTGGAACATTCCTGATGCAAACTGCTTTTCCTGACTCACCACCTGAAACCACTTGCCTGTCTTCTGAGCCCATCAGTTGCGACAGTGAACACCCATGTGCTCTGGCGTCTGGGAGCAGGCAGGGCAGTTGCTGCCTCAGGGGGGGTGGCTAGCACATCATTGCACATTTCTGCCAATTCCCTTCAGACCTCTGCAGCTGTTCAGCATGGCACATGGTGATTAAGAGCCACCGTGAGGGAGCATGTGTGCCTATGTGCACAGAAGCTGATTAGGGCAGCCTGTCACAGCTTAAGGAAGACATGGAGGTAAAATCATCTTGTCTACCTGGACCTTCCCAGAGAGTCTAGACTCTGGCAATTTTGAGAGATGCATAGAATGTGGAGAAGTGAGAGAAGGTACACTGTTAAAGTGTTTTGCTGCTTTGATGGTCTCCATCCCAGTTGTGGAAATTTGCATTGATTTACCACCTAGATTTAATTCAGGATATGTTTGGATCCGTGCCACAATTAAAGGAAAGCATATTGCTTGGAGCCTTGGTTTTAACATTTGTGAACTGGGAGTGTTATTTGTCTCCATCCTCTTGGAGTTGTGTTATAAGAATCCAGAAAGATAGTAGTCTTTCATATTTGTCCAGATGCCAGGAAGGCATGCAGTTTGGTGTTGTTTAATAATACAGTTTTTGTATAGAATCTAGCATAGCCCTATTTTTTCACTTATCCCTGGCTCTGAGGTCAAAAGAAATAAATCAGTGTGCAACTGGCATCATAACTGCAGTATTTTTCTGTGGATTTTACTGTTGTTTCTATTGACCTTCCTGCCATTCTTACCCATTGCACGGATTCGGGTGATACCTGGTTAGCTATGTCATCAGGACTTTAGCTCCCAAAAATAATCTGTGCTAGTGCTCAAGGGTGGGTGTGCTTTCAAATTGAGGGAGCGGTGGATTACATGAGCATCCTCACCCTCCCCATCCCCTGTTTACCATCTGTCCTCCTTTTACTAAAATCTTGACTCAAGAATATCCGTGGTAAATAATGTTCCCTCTAATTTCTTCAGGAAATGGAATCTGGGATGACTTCAACATATCTTTTTTTATATATACTTTTATTGGCACAGTGTAATTATACATCATAGTGAGATTCAAAGTGATACAAACCTACATGCAGACGTTACTTGGTGTATTTCTCTCTGAATACCACCTTCTCTCCCTTTCCCCCTCTCTCCCTATACATGTTAGGAAGATTAGTAGTACAACCTTCTTGTATGACAGTGTATCTTTAAGTTTTCCAGAATAATATCCTTGGTATGTGAGTAAGATTTTAAGATTGGTGTCCTAAAAGAACTAGGGTTACTGTCATCTTTTTTTTTTTTTTTTTTGTGGTACTACCTCCGAGCTATACCACCAGCCCTATTTTTTATTCTTTATTTTGAAACGGGGTCTCACTAGGTTGCAGAGGGCCTCACTAGGTAGCTGAAGTTGGCCTCGAACCCGGATCCTCCTGTCTCAGCCTCCCAAATGCTGGGATTACAAGCATGCGCCACCACGCCCGGCTCGAGGGTTACTGTCATCTTCTAACAGCAGAAGCAATTTTGGTGTATATGTGTGCGTGTGTGCGTGTGTGCGTGTGTGTGTGTGTGTGTGTGTGTGTGTGTGTGTGTGTGTGTGTATGTGTTTCTTAATACTTAGAGATCAGACCCTGGAAAGCAAGAGTTTGCATGTCCTCTAAAGGAGGGTTATAACTGTGGTCTTCATTGGAGATTTCCTCTTAGCTATGCCACACGATGTCAAAAGACAAGTCTCATATTTTTCCATGTAATACAGGATTTACAAGTGACATATGAATCATTGCTTTAACTCCTGTCCCTTAATTGCAGAATTTCTATCACCATGGGAACCATTGTGTTCAAAGTTGGAACTCGTTTCAACAATTGGGGGGTCAAAAATGGTGGGAGCAGTGGAATTGCAAGAAGCTATGTAGACTTTAGCACTGGCAGTGGCTGCTTGTTGCAGGCTGTCCTGTCATCAGAGACCTCGACTCCCCCCCCCCCATTTCTTTGAATAAGCAAATTTAAAGGATAAGGCTCACTTCCAAACTAGTGACTGCTTTTGTATGTTTTCATGATATTGAATTTTTTTCTGTTAACTAGCCTGGCATTTCAGGCACTTAAAATCAAGCATTTTTTTTTTTTTTTTAAATAAAGGAAAATATTTGGAGGTTGGGGAGCTATAAGTCATTTACTGAGAGTTATTTAATGTCCAGATTGCTTTAAATTTTTGTTGCCTTTTCAAAATCTGTTTTTTCTGAGGTAGGTCCTTTTGGGTATGGAACTTGGAAATATTTCCATGTCTGCCAGGCTTAGAAACCCAGAGTGTCCAAAACTGATTTCATGATTTTGTATCAGACATCTGGGTCTTCTTTAGTGTTCTTGGAGTTTCTTTACTGTCTGTTGTTGTCAGAGACACCACTGAAACCCTTCTTAGGCCAGCCCCTCACCAAGTCTTGTTGTCTGTACATGGTCGTCCCTTGGTATCCAAGGGGTATTGCTTCTTAGACCCCTCTGCATACTGCAGTCCCCAGATGCTCAAGTCCCTCCTATAAAATGGTGTAGTATTTGCATATAAGCTATGCATATCCACTCACAAACATTAAATGATCACTAGATTACTTATGATACCTAGTATGATGTAAATAAATAGTTGTTACACTATATTGTTGAAGGAATAATGGCAAGGAAAAACATTTGTGTGTGTTCAGTACTGACACACTTCCCTCAGCTTATGTTTCTGTCCCATGGTTGTTTGGATCTTGGAGCGGAACCTGTGGCTTGAGGGCCGACGGGATGTCTGAATGTTGCCTTGTCTTTTCCTCCCACTTCTGCCGCCACTGCCTCTTCTGGCCTGGACTCCTGTGTAGCCTTGTACTGGTTTTCCACATCGCTTTTCCCATTCAGGTCCTTTCTCCTCCTGCAGCTAATGGGAGCTTTGCCAGTGTTCCTACTTGGTCTAATCATAGTGCTTCTGGTGGCCCCATGTCCAGTGTAAAATGGGTCCACCCTGCTCTCAGAGTTAACCTCCTTCCTTCATTTTCCTCCTGCCACCTTCCTGGCCTCTGTTGGGTTTCTAGAATGCATCCTGCTCCCTTGCAGGTTAGGGCTTCTGGACTTGCACTCTCTTCTGCTGTGACTGCCCTCTTATTTTCCTCTTGCCCTTCCTTAGTTTACTTCCCGCTTCTCCTTGAGATCCAAGTTATATTTGACTTCTCTGAGGAAGTTTTCCTGTACAGCCTCTCACCCCCTGCTAATTACTCTATACCTGTATTTCATAGTTTGTGATTATATATTTGAGAGACTATATATATATATAAGTAGATCTCTCTCTCTTGTTAGATGTATTTTATTATGTTGATTTGGGCCCACATCTGTTTTGCTTGCTTACTGTCTCAGTGCCCAGTATAGTTTATGGTACATAGTAGGTGCTCTTTAAGTTTTTACTGAATGAGTTAGATTTATGTGCACTGGGCTTAATGCAGTAGAGGACCTTCTTTACCGAAGTATGAAAATTGGAAGTTGAAGTGTAGGACTTGTCTGATTGCCTAGGGTTAGCCATATCTGTGCAAATCAGGGTGAAATTGCCTCCTCATTTCAGAAATAGCTAAAAAAAAAAAAAAAAAAAAGCATAGAAATGGTAAATAGCATATGTAATAATATATCTTTTCTGGAATAATGTACTTCCATGGACTGGGTTGGCAGTGCAACTTCCCCTCCCTTCCTTCCACTTCTTTTGTTTAGAAAGAATCTCACTACTGCTAAGGCTGTCCTTGAACCTGTGATTCTCCTGTGTCAGCCTTCCAAGTATTGGGATTGTGCGTATGCCCCACCACACCAGGCTTCTGCTTTTCTATTGGACCAAATTTCTAAGCTGATTTTTTAGGAGATGTGGAGCCTTTGTATGTTTTTCAGGATATTCAAATTTGTTTTGTGAGACAATTTTTTTTTTTGTCCAAAATGCAAATTTATTTGTTCATTTTCAAAAGCAATGTATACATATGCCCATTACAAACTTGTTATTTCCTTATTTTAAAAAATTTGTTGTTGCATATAATTATAAATAAATGTCAGTTCATTGTGATATATTCATACATGCACATAATATGATTTGGCAAGTTTTAGCCTCCAGGCCCTCCCTTTTCCTGCAACCCCTTCCAACCCCATCACCTTCTGGCACTTTACTACTCTCTCTTCTGTTTTCATGAGGTCCCTTTGGATTCCTTTATTCTCTCTGGGTTCTACCTATGATAGAAACATAGGATCAGGCTGAATCCAGCCTATTTCATGTGGCATGATATTCTACAGTTCCATCCATTTACCAGAAAATGACACAACTTATATAAAATGGAGTTAACACCATTGTGTATACATACTATTGTTAATCCTTTCATCAGTCGATGGACATCTAGCCTGGTTTCATAACTTAGTTATTGTGAATTGTGCTGCTATAAACACTATAATATGCTGACGTTAGGGGTTTTTATGGATAAATTCTGAGGTGGTTCCATTCCTAGTCTTTTGAGGAATCTCCATACTGATTTCCATAGTAGTTATACTAATTTGCAGTCCCACCAACAATGTATAATTGTTCCCTTTTTTTTTTTATTGTATCCTCGCCATCATTTATCATTTGTATTCTTGATGAGGTGAAGTAAAATCTCAACATAGTTTTGATTTGCACTTCCCTGATTGCTAAAGATGTTGAGCATTTTTCATATACTTTCCATCTGTATTTCTTCTTTTGAGAAATGTTTAGTTCATTTGTCCATTTATTAACTGGGTTATTTGAAGTTTTGTTTTTTGAGTTCTTTGTATTTTCTGGATATCAATCCTCTGTCAGAAGAATAGCTGGTAAAGATTTTCTCCCATTCGATATACTCTCTCTTCACACTCTTAATTGTTCCTTTTCCTGTGCAGAGCTTTTTAATTTGATGCAGTCTCATTAATTGGGTCTTACTGAGTAAGTTACTGCCTGTGTCTATATGATGGAGGGTTGGCCCTCTGTTCGCTTCTAACGGTTGCAAACTTTCTGATCTAATTTCTAGTTCTTTGGTCCACCTTGAGTTGACTTGTGCAGGTTGAAAAGTAGGATCTAGTTTCATTCTTCTACATATGGATATCCAGCTTTCCCAATAGCATTTAATAAAAAGGCTGGTTTTTCCCCAGTGGATGCTTTTGGCACCTTTGTCACGAATCAGGTAACTGTGTCTATGTGGCTTTGTCTCTGTGTCTTCTCTTCCATTGTTCTACATGTTCTTTTTATGTTAATGCCCTGCTGTGTTTGTTACTGTAGCTTTACAGTATAATTTGAGGTTGGATATTGTGATGTCTCTAGCATTGCTCCTATTGCTCAGAATTGCTTTTAGCTATTCAGGATCTTTGGTTCTTCCCTATGAATTTTAGGATTCTTCTCCTTGCACTTCCTCCATTCCACCCCCAGTTCCCTAAAGAATGTCATTGGTATTTTGGTAGAGATTTCATTGAACCTGTACATCTGTTTTGATAATATTACCGTTTTAACAATATTCTACCTATTCAAGAACATGGGAGATTTTTCTATCTTCTAATGGCTCCTTCAGTTTCTTTCTTCAGTGTTCTGTAATTTATATTGCAGACGGTTTTGTTTTTTGTTTTAATCTCCTTGGTTAATTTATTCCTAGGGTTTTTTTTTTTTTAAACTATGTGAATGAAATTGTTATCCTGATTTTTCAGCATATTCGTTATTGGTGCATAGAAAAGTTGTTTTTAATCCTGCTATTTTGCTAAATTTATCAGCTCTAGAAATCTTCTGGTAGGATTTTGATCTTCTAGGTATATGGTCATATCATCTGCAAACAGATAATTTGACTTCTTTTCCTATTTGTATCCCGTTAATTTCCTTCTTTTGCCTAATTTCTCTGACTAAAATTTTAAGTACTGTATTGAATAGGAGTGGTTAAGATGGACATCCTTGTCTTATTCCTGGTTGTAGAGGATATGCTTTCAGCTTTTCCCCATTTAGTATGATGCTTGCTTTGCGTTTGTGATAGATATCATTTATGATGTTCTTTCTATCCCTAGTTTCTTTAGTGTTTCTTTTTTCTTACATGAACAGGTGCTGAATTTTGTTGGATGCTTTTTGTATCTATTGAGATGATCATATAATTTTTGTACTTAGTTATATTTATGTGATGAATTATGTTTATTGATTTCTGTATGTCAAACCATCCTTGAAACCAGCTCGATCATGATGAACAATCTTCTTGTTATGATTTATAGTGCAAATTGCTAAGATATTATTAGGGAATTTTGCCTCCAAATTAATCAGGGATATCAGTCTATAGTTTTCTTTCCTTGATGTGTCCTAGTTTCATAGAATGAATTTGGGAGTATCTTCCCCTTTTTATTTCATGGAATAATTTGAGGAGTATTGACAATAGTTCTTCTTTAAAGGTTTGGTAGAATTTAGCTGAGAATCCATCTGGTCCTGGGCTTTACCCAGGGGCATCCTACCTCTGAGCTACACCCCCAGTCCTATTTTTTATTCTTTATTTTGAATCTGGGTCTCACTAAGTTGCCGAGTGCCTCACTAGGTAGCTGAGGCTGGCCGAGAACCCGGATCCTCCGGTCTCAGCCTCCCAAATGCTGGTATTACAAGCGTGTGCCATCACACCTGGCTTGTTGCCTATTATTGGTAGACAAATCACTTTATTTTTCTTTCTTTTGGTCCTGGGGAATGAACCTATGTGCATTCTACCTTTGAGCTATAACACTGGCCCTTTTTGTTTTTTTATTTTGAAACTATTTTGCTAAATTAACAAGGTTTACCTAGAACTTGCGTTCTTCCTGTCTTAGCCTCCCAAGTACTGGGATTATAGACGTACATCACAGCACTTAGACTACTTTTTTTTAATAACGTGTGTGTGGTCCTGGGGATTGAACCCAGTGATACTCTACCACTGCCCTACACTCCTACCCCTCCCCACCCCTTATACTTTACTCCCAGCCCTTTTTATTTTTAAACAGGATCATGCAGCTGGGTAAGGTGGCACACACCTGTAATCCCAGTACTTGGGAGGCTGACACAGGAGGATCATAGGTTCGAGGACAGCCTCAGCAAGTAGTGATACCCTCTTTCAAAAGTAAAAATAAAATAGGGCTGTAGCTCAGAGGTAGAAAGCCTCTTG
The DNA here is from genome assembly GCA_004027655.1 of Graphiurus murinus. Taxonomy (NCBI): domain Eukaryota; kingdom Metazoa; phylum Chordata; class Mammalia; order Rodentia; family Gliridae; genus Graphiurus; species Graphiurus murinus. Next base: position 1,037 of record PVLC010014007.1, on the reverse strand, counting down.
GTTTCATCTCTAGTACCACAAAAACAAACAAACAGGATCTCGCTAAGTTGCTGGGGCTGCCTCAAACCTGTGATCCTCCCATCTCAGCTTCCCACATATTGGAATTACAGGTGTATTTCACTACTCCTAGCTTGACAGATTATTTTTAATGTCACTTATGTAATGCCCATTCCATCTTAAAGGATTATATGTTGCTACATTTATTGAGTTCTCTCTTTGTGGTAGGCATAAAACTCTAAGAGTACTGCTTTCAGTTTTAACTTTTACCTATGCCCTGCAAAATGGACCCATTTTTATAGGTAAGTAGGCTGAAGCCTACAGAAATGAAGAACTTTAACAGATACCTCTGCTTTTAATTGTTATCGTAAGTTAAGGACTATCTAGAAAGGTCTGTTTTCCTATTGTGTATATGGACCCAAATATTGATGGCTCATGGTACTTCCTGGGTAAATGCCAGCTCTTGGATGACACACACCTTATCTGCCACAATAGGTTGATTCTTCAGCAGCTGCAGCATTGTCTACAGCTTTTAGGAGGTGGTGATGGCACCATATATCAGCCTCAGTGCTTTCAGGCCTCTAGACATTATGTCATTAGTCTTTGGGATTTCCCTGTGAGGGGGTGTTCATTAAACTGTTCTTCATAGAACTACTGTCAGAGTATGGCCTTCAACATTACAAAGACACTAAGAGGTCAGGGGCAATATGGCAAAACCAGTGCCAAAGCTCCGTTTCCCTTCCTCTTCAATCTCACGGCATAGCTGCAGCTTCTAGAAGTGTCTGTAAGAAAGGAAGGACAGGTGTTGCTTTTTTTTTTTTTTTTTTTTTTTTGTTTTTTGTTTTTTTTGGCGGTACTGGGGATTGAACTCAGGGGCATTCTACCTCCGAGCTATACCCCCAGCCCCATTTTTTTTATTCTTTATTTTGAAACCGAGTCTCACTAAGTTGCGGAGTGCCTCACTAGGTAGCTGAGGCTGGCCGCGAACCCGGATCCTCCGGTCTCAGCCTCCCGAATGCTGGGATTACAAGCGTGCGCCA
>PVLC010014006.1:0-40538 GCA_004027655.1 Graphiurus murinus | reverse complement strand
CAACGTATGAGAGCTCCTTTTCAACAATATTTGCTTGTTTTGTTTTCGTGGTGCCGGGGTTTGTAGTCCGGGGGAATGAACCCCAGGACATTCTACCTCCGAGCTACACCCCCAGCCTGATTTTATTTTTTATTTTGAAACAGGGTCTCACTAGGTTAAATGAGAGTCTCACTACTTGCTGAGGCTGTTCACAAACCTTGATCCTCCTGTCGCAGCCTCCCACATACTGGGATTATAAGCGTGCACCACCACGCCCAGCTTCAACAATGTTTGATCGGGACAGTCTTTCTCAATCCAGCTATTAACTAAAAAGCATGAATGGTATTTAGCTGATAGATATGTATGCATCCCACACAATCTTTGTATCTGTTTCTCTATGACTGATTATATGAACCTTTTTTTACGTCCTTACCTGTCATCCCTGTATTTTTCTGGGAAGTGTCTATTCAGGTCTTTCATCCATTTGTCTTGGTGTTGTGGTTGTATCATCTGCTTTCTCATTATCTTTGAGAGTTCTTTACATATGCCAGATACAAGTCTCTTAACAGATGGGTGATTCGTCAATGGTTTCCCTCAGTCTGTGACTTAGTTTTTCATTTTCCTAATAGTCTTTCAAAGAGCAAAAGTCTTTAATTTTGATGAAGCCCAATTTATTCATTTTTTTTCCTTTATAGATAATGCTTTTGGTACTGAATTCAAGGAACCTCTGCCTAACCCAGGATCACAAAGTTCTTCTAAAAAGTCTATATTCTTATGTTTTATATTGAGGTATATGATCCATTTTGATTTCTCCCTTCCCTTATTCCTGTCTTTTTGGGTTTTGTTTGTTTGTTTGTTTTTGGTACTGGAAATTGAACCCAGAGGCATTCTACCTCTGAGCTATGCTCCCAGCCCTATTTTATTTTTATTTTGAAGTAGGGTCTTGCTAAATTGCTGAGGCTGGCCTTAAGCCTCAGTTTCCCCAGTACTGGGATTATAGGTGAGTACCACCATGCCTATTTCTTATTTTAAAACACAGTCTCACGTCTCACTAAATTGCTGAAAGTCTCACTAAATTGTTGAGTTTGGCCTTGAACCTGCAGTCCTCTGATTTTATTTTTATACATGATACAAGAAACAGCCCCTGGGGAAAGTACTGTCTTTCACCATCAGGAATGCCATTAGATCTAGATTTTTTATAGACGTCCCCTCTCACATGGCTGACCCTCATATTTTCTTTACATACCCAATAATTTTGAGTCCCACCCTGGACACTGTGATGGTGACATTGTACAGATTCAGGTCACAATGGTCATCTGGACACTGTTGAGGTTTTTCTTTGAGCAGCTAAGCAACCAGGCCAGGTCCAGCGTTGAGGCTGTGTGGCCTGGTGGGTAGTGTTTGGACTCCCTGGTCCATTCCCAGAGCCTTGGCTGGGTGCTTTGGATTTCAGTTCAGTTCTCTGATTTGAGCTGGGTAACAACCTTTTTGAGATTCACAAGGCAAAAATTAACCGTCTCCTCTGTGAGAAGAGAGGGTACGCTGAGACCAAAGCCCAGAGATACCCCACAGGGCAGAGACCGAGGTTAGCCCCTCTTCCTCGACCCTTGCCTAGCTCAGCGCTGCAGAAGCGGGGCCGCCTGAGCGTCTTCAGTGCGCACCATGGAGACCTGGGGCCACGAGCCGACCTCCCCAGCCCCAGCCTGGCACGGGCTGAGGTCTCCGGGCTCCTGGCCTGCCTCGGGCTCTCCTCCCTTGGTGGGGCCGCCTCACCCCCCCCCCCCGCACGGATTACAGCACTCTGACTCAGTTCACCCGCCTGAATTCTTCCATCCCAGGCCTGAGAGCGTGTGCTGGGGGAGGAAGAGCCCGAGGAAGGGGTAATCCCATCTCTCTTGGCTCTTTGGGGCTCATGGTAGAGTTAGTAGAAACTCAGTGGCTGATGTTAGGGAATAATAGTAAGGAGGACCCACCCTTATGGAGCACTTGCTGTATGCCCCGCTGCAAGTAAAGAGCATTGCATAGACTGCCCCTCCTGTACACGGTTTCACAGATGAGGAAACCGAGGCTCTGAAAAGTGAAGTCCCTTGCCTGAGGTCACTTGGTGGTGAACGGTAGGGCCTGTGAGAGGGGACCTGAGCTGGATCCATCCCTCTAGAACCTGCTGCAGGCCTGAGCCAGCTCCCACCACCCACTCTGTGCTCCCTCAGAGCCCCTGGCCCTCCTAGCGCCACCTGCAGGATGCCCAGAGGAGTGAACCTTCCCAGCCCCTGGCCCAAAAAGGAAGAGGAGCAGATTGGGGGAAGGGGGTGCTGCCAGCCGGAAATTAACTCAAAGGGAGAAGAGACGTCTCTGGGTGCAGAGAGATGAGGCTGGCTGTCTTCTGTTCTTCATTATGTAACAGGAAAAAAAAAAAAAAAAAAAAACCAAGTGCGCCTGGTGTGCGAGCTTCCCACCGGCACCACCCCGGACTCCTGGAACATCTTTATCCACTTACCCGGGGAATCAAGAAATTCTCTTCCAAGCCAGTTTTATTGGAGATCTTGGAAGCAAAGCTCACAGCCCCGCAATCAATAACAGATGAAAAATGCTCGCACCGCATATTTTTGAGAGGACGTTTGCCCAGGCTTGTCCCATCTGAAGGGCCTGGCCTTGGACATCCCCCATTGGATCAGCCATTGCTGGGAAGTGAAGTTCAGGACGGTTCTAGAAAGCAGAGTCATCGACAGGGGCGTGTGGTGGGAAGGGGCGTCCTGGCCCGTGCCAGCCCCGGGGAGGCCCTGGGTCTTGCGAGCGCTGGAGTCTGGTCCACAAAGCTCCCCTCGCCTCTTCTCTCCCTGGCCAATCTGCAGCCAGAAGGGATCCCCCGAATCCCGCCTGTGGCAGAGCTGAGGGCCAGGTGGCCGGCGGGGGATGACGAGGCCGGCTGTGCAGAAGTCAGCTCAGCACAAGCCTTCTCCCCGCCCACCCTTCAGCCCGGGGGCGCGTGGAGCTGGAGACGATGGTCCCAGACCGTCTGTCTCCTGGGTCTCCATCCCCGTGTTCATAGCTGGCGGGGCATCAGGGCGCCTCGCAAGAATGTGACACTTCCGTCACCATCTGGCTGTCTACCGCGCACACTGTTTAGAGTGGGCACAGAGGCCGCGGCTCACTTGCCGCATCTCGTCAACACTTATTGAGCTCCTATGGTATGCCGGGCGGGGAGCAGGGAGTGCAGGTGAGCCCGGTAGGCGGGCCCAGCTTGCTAGAGTTTACAGCAGCAGCTCTGCCAACATCATGACTTTCTATTCAGAGAGGGAAAAATAATGATGTACATTTTGGGACCCTGTCAGAGCTCATGTGTTTTCCCTTGTACCATTTGTGTGTGTGTGTGTGTGTGTGTGTGTGTGTGTGTGTGTGTGTGTGTGTTAGTAGGGGTCGAACCCAGGGGCATTCTACCTCTGAGCTACACCCCCCAGCCCTTTTTATTCTTTTAAAACAGGGTCTCACTGAGTTGCTGAGGGCTTTGCTAAGTTGCTGAGGCTGGCCTCAGCCTGGGATCCTCCTGTCTCGGCCTCCTAAGTACTGGGATTACAGGCATGCGCCACTGCACCTGGCTTCCCTTATACTATTTTGAAGATTTTATCACTCCTGTGGCCAGGTCATCTGTTCCTTAGGTACCCCTTTGAGAAACAAAACAAAACATGCTAATTACTTTGGCCTTGCTACAGTTGTGCCAGGCTCTGCCAGGTGTTTCTTGAACGCCGACTAAGTTCAGGGCTCCAGCAGACATGTGCTTTGGAAGCAGGAGGAGGCCAGGGTTGGAGCAGCAGAGGGCAGAAAGTGCACAGCAAGGCTCTGGGAGAGCCTGGGTCTGCAGAGAGGGAGCCCTCTGCTCACAGGGTCCCCTTTGAGCCCATCTCTGCCGGTGAATCACTATGAGACTTTCGGCTACCTCATGCCCCTGTTTGGACCTCGGTCTCCTTATCTGTAAAACAGGATGGTAGCTGGGTGCAGTGGCACACACCTGTATTCCAAGTACTTGGGGGGTTGAGACAGGAGGATTGCAGGTTCGAGGCCTGCCTCAGCAATTTAGCAAGATCCTCAGCAACCTAGTGAGACCCTGTTTCAAAATTACAAAAAACATAAAGGACTGGGAGTGTAGCTCAGAGGTAGAATGCTCCTGAGTTCAACCCCAGTACCAACCCCCTTTCCCCCCCAAAAGGATGGTGATTAGGTGTTTCCCCAGGTATGGTCTATGGATCACTTGCTTCAGGTCATCTCAGGGTGGGGAGGCCTGGTGAAAACTCAGAGTCTTGGGCCCCACGGTAGACCTCCTCTGGAGGTCTGCATTTGTAATACACTTCCCTTGCAAAATCCAATATCCTGACATTGGAGCAAGAGTCCTGGAGGAGACAGAGCCTAAGTGCCTGGCAATCTTGCCAATTTAGATTCTGTCCCAAAGGAAGGAAGCTGGTGGGACTCGGGCGGTTGGGGGACCCTGCACAGAGAAGGTGGCTGTGATCTGACTCTGAAAGCATCAAGGCAGGAATGATAATCAAGCTCTCACTAAGGCAATGTCTTTAAAGCATCAGGCTCTATGCTCAGTGCTTTCCACATATCATCTCATTTAACCATCACGACACTGCTATAAGATAAGACCTCTTATCCCTGTTTCACAGATGAGGAAACACCGGCTTCTCCAAAGGCTAAGTGACTTGCTGATTATCTTTGGATGCCCTCGGAGGCCAATGCAGAATCCTCGATAGCAAAACATTGCAAGTCACTCAGTGTCCTCCCGAAACCTGGAGCGGGGGCTCAGGTTCACTTATTCACTTATTAATTCATCTGTCTGAGTGCTCATTCTTTTTAAGGCAGACATTCATTCATTGTGGGCTGTATTAGTTGAGGCTCTTCTGTTACACGTGGCAGAAACACAAGTCAAATTCGTTTAAACAGAAAAAGGATTTTTTTTTTTTTTTGTATTCGCGATTGAACCCAGGAGCATTCTACCTCTGAGCTATACCCCCAGTTCTTTTTTTATTTTTTATTTTGAAACAGGGTCTCACTAAGTTACTGAGGCTGGCCTTGACCCTGTGATTCTCCTGTGTCAGCCTCCCAAGTACTGAGATTACAGGTGTGTGCCACCACACCCAGCAGAGAAAGGAATTTATTGAGACTTTTATCAAGAATGTCCAAAGGAACATCCTCGATGGAAGGTGTGTAACAGGTCCTCGGCTGTTGGTGTCAGGAAGCTCCCTAACCCTTTGACTGCCTTCCTCTGTGCTGGCTTGACTCTCAGGCAGGTTTTTAATTTCCCTGTGCCTACAAAGCTGCCCACCTGTGACTCAGTCCTTATTAACTGGGTCCTATAGGCTCAGTCTCTCCTGCTGAAACCTGAAGCCCTTTCCCAAGAGATCAGCAAAAATCCCAGAAAGGCTGCTCATTGGTCCAGCCTGGGTCACGTGCTCATTCCCGAACCAATCACTGAGGTGGAAGAAGTCAGGGCTCTGATTGGCCATGCTTGCTTTAGGGACCAACCCCAACAGATTCCACAGATAGAGCTGGGAGGAGGGCTAGTTCCCCCCAGGAAATTTGGCTTTCGGTTACTAGATAGGAAAGCAGGTGCCAGGCAGGCAAAAACTAAGGGCTGTCTTCTACAGAGAGATAGGAGGTTTGCAGTGTACTGGGTGCCTCCCTGGGTCTAATTTGACTCCACGCATAGTCACTGTATCTCTGTGATTTCTTCTTAGTTGTATGATGGAGCGAGGGGACATGGCCCTTTCTGATTTGGAAATGCCAACCCACGATGTCCCTTGATGGCGGAGGCCAGGACACGGACACCTGCTGCTTCCTGGGCCGTCTTCGAATGCCTGACTGAGCCCTTCCTGGATAGGGCCCCCTTTAATCCTGTTGGCAGCCCCCGAAGTGGGCAGGTGGAGTGTTAACCCCCTTTACACTGGGGGAGCGCTGAGGATCAGAAAAGTGAAGGTCTTTAAGGTAGAGTCACTACTGCCAAGGGACACAGTTCCATTTCAACCAACCCAAGTCTAGGCGATGCTAGAGCCCACGCTGCCTCTGCCCGAGGAAAGGGGCATCCCAGCCTACAGGTGAAGTCCGTTCTGTCTGAGTAAGAGGGTAGAGACGGGGGGCGGGGCGGGGTTGCCAATTTAGAACTGGCCAGACAGAAATTTCCACAGCAACTGCAGATTTTTGGAGACCCACCCCTAGCTGAACAAGGTCCCGATTTCTGTCGCAGCCACATGGATGCAGGCCCCTGGAGACGGGACTCTGGTAGGGTACGGCCTCCAGGGCACATCCCTGGGTTGCAGGGTAACCAAGGTCACCAGGCAGCGGGAGGGGAGGGAGCCAAATGCTTGCAAAGCATCCCTGGGGTTCCCAGAACTGAGCTGGGCTGAGCAGGATACCAGGAATCCTGACTGTCACGGTCCTCGTGACAAAGAGTCTTAGGACATCTGAACAGCAAGTGGCCCCCGGAGAACAAACTGTTCGGGGTTTGCAAGATCACAGCTGGCAGTGCTGGCAGGAGACACAGGAGAGTGTAGGGAGAGGGGCACGGTGGGGAGGGGCACAGGGTCCCCTCTGCACAGGGAGGGGCCACCGGGAAGTGTGGGCCCCCACTGCCCCATCAGACTCTTCTCAGAGAACCCAGAAATCTGGGTTTTTAGGTAAACACAGACAGTCTTGAAAAAGAAGGTTTTTTGTTTTGTTTTGTTTTTTTGTGGTACTGGGGATTGAACCCAGAGATATTTTACCTCTGAGCTACACCCTAAGCCCTTTTTTAATTTTTATTTTGTTTGTGGTGCTGGGGCTTGAACCCAGGAGCATTCTACCTCCAAGCTACATCAATAGCTCTATTTTATTTTGAAACAGGGTCACACTGAATTGCTGAGAGCCTTGCTAAATTGCTGAGGTTGGTCGCAAATCTGAGATCCTCTTGTCTCAGCCTCCCCAGTACTGGGATTACAGGCATGCACCACCACACCTGGCCTTATTTTGTTTTGAAACAGGATCTTGCTTGGTTGCTGAGAATCTCACTAAGTTGTTGAGGCTAGTCTTGAACTTCCTGTCTTAGCCTCCCAAACATTGAGATTTTAAGAGTGAGCCACCGTAACTGGCAATATAAGCTTTTAATTTTAAAAGGACACTATAAGAAGCTGGGCATGGTGGCACATGCCTGTAATCCCAGTTACTTGGAAGGGCGAGGCAGGAGAATTGCAGGTTCGAGATCAACTTCAGCAGTTTAGTTAGACCCTGCTTCAAAATAAAAAAACAAAAAGGACTGGGGTATAGCTCAGGGTAAAATGCTTTCCTAGCCTGTGTGAAGTCCTGGGTTCCATCCCAAGCACTGCAAAGAGAAAGGAAGGAAGGAAGGAAGGAAGGAAGGAAGGCAGGCAGGCAGGAAGGCAGGCCAGCCAAAAAGCTAAGCCAACATGTCCACAGGCTTTGTGACCTCACCTTGCTTTTACCATTGAAGATACTGAAGCCCAGAGAGGGGAAGTAACATGTCCAAGGTCGCAGAACCTGAACAAGAACCAGATCTTCTGCCTTCCAACCTGTGGTCCTGGCCCTGGGCCACTGAGCCCCTTATATGTGTCTAGCATGTGACAGTTTGGTCTCCATTTTATGAATGAGGACTTGGAGGTTCTGAAGAGCTGAGCTTCATAGCCAGATCCCAAAACCAGGGAAAGGAATGCAGAAACCCAGCTCCTGGGCAGAGCCTGCTCTCCTGCGCAGTATTAGATGCTACAGTCTGGGTTCCAGGCAGAATCAGGCCTCCTAGAAGCCTGCAGCCCCTCGGGAGAGAGAGGATATGGGGAAGAGACAAGGCTCAGCTTAAATGTGCTCCCTGGAGCACAAATGTGAGGAGCAGAGGGGAGGAAGTGACAGCCACCTCTGGCTTGGATAAGATGCAGGGAGAGTACTTCACGCACAATATCTCACAGGGGAAGTCTGTGGGGCCACCCGGGGATCGTGGGGGGCGGGAGGGACTCAGGCCCAGAGAGGCCCAGAGACAGTCTGGCATCACACCTAGGAGGTGGTGGGACTGGAATTTGTACCCAAGCGTCTGGGTCCAGAGAGCCCAGAGAAGTCGTGACATTTCCAGAGGGTGCTCGGTTGGTACTATCAGGGAGGGTTCTTGGGGGTCCCCTGGAACACACCAGAGTGCGGGGCATTCTGGAGAGGTGGATGGGCGTGGGCAAGTGCTCAGAGGCAGGGGTTTAAGGGTGATGAGTGACCAGCAGGGAGCTCAGCTGCCCAAAGATGGCCGACCTGGAACCGTGCTCTGAGCCTGTGGTCCTGAAAGGTCAAGAGCACACTGAGGTCCCCAGGGGTCAGGTCCAAAGCTGCACAGCAACTTGGCGAAGGGCCAGGGTGGAACCCGGGGGTCTCATCTCCCGACTCTCAGCCCAAATGTCACCTCATCAGAGAAACCCTCTCTGACTGGATGTCCCTACCACTGCTCGTCATTCAAACCAGGTTATTTTTTTAAATTATTTTTTATTTTTTGCAGTACTGGGGATGGAACCTGGGGGCATTCTACTCCGAGCTACAGCCCAAGCCCTATTCTTTATTCTTTATTTTGAAACAGGGTCTCACTAAGTTGCGGAGGGCCTCACTAGGTAGCCGAGGCTGAACTCGAATCCGGATCCTCCGGTCTCAGCCTCCCAAATGCTGGGATTACAAGCCTGCACCACTACACCTGGCTCCAACCCAGGTTGTTTACTTCAGAGCCCTTCTGGCCATCGGAACTGGTATTACTCACTTGTGTCCGTGAGGTTCTCGGTTTCCCAGCCTTGGCATTACTGGCACCGAGGAAAGCTTCTTTGTTGCAGGTGGGGGCACTCTGTGTGTTGCAAAGTGTTTACTCACATCTCTAGTCTCTACCCGCTTGATGCTGGTAGCATCCTCAGCCACACGGATAACCCCTCTAGACATCACCAAATGCTCCGGCTGGGTGTGTGCATATGTGGTGCCTGCGTGCGTGCAAGATCTGGCCTGGTTGAGGACCACCATTCCAGACCATTGCTCATGTTGGACACATGCACCTGGAAGACGTGTTGAACCACAGGCTGCTGGTGCCATTCCGAGGCTCTCAGCCGGCAGGTCTGGGGTGGGTCTGCATTTCTGATGAGTTCCCAGCTGATGCTGGTTCTGCTGGCCCAGGGACCACACACTGAGAAGCCCTGGTCCCTGAGCTCTGGAAAAGGAGGGTGATGTCTGTCTTGGATCCTATGTGCTCAGAAGGATGTGCACACTCGGCTGCACGATCTCTGCAGGAGGGTGGCCCCTCCTGGGCCTCAGCCAAAGCCCATGGGCTACGGGAGGGGGGTTGGTGTGCTGAGGGAGGGGTGTGAGAGAGTACTTAGCACTCAGTACCCAGCCTGACTGAAGGGACAGGATGTCTGCATGGCTCAGAGGATGTTCTACAAGTTCAAGTTCCAACGACCGTGACCGAGGTGGGCTTCGTGGCTTGGTCATTCATCTTGGTCTCCTTTTGCATTTCTCTCCCAGCCATTTCTCCAAAGCATCAAGGCATTATTTGCCATGGGGAGCTGACCATGCAGGGCCAACCGCCCTGACCAAAGTCCTGTCCCCCGCTGTCTCACGATGGAGGACCCAGGGAAGGGTATGGCCACTGGCCATCAGGTGTTCCATCTAGAGCTCTCCTGCCCCCAGTCCACCTCGTGCAGCCGTAATAATCTTAATAACGACCACTGAGCTGCTATTTCTGGAGCTTCCTATGGGCCAGGCAGAGTAAGAGTCTAACACGCATGATTTCCCTTGCACCTCACTGTGACTCTGTGAGGTCGGATCATGTTATTGTCCCTGTTGTACAGATGGGGAAACTGAGGTTCTGAGAGGAGACACCACTTGCCCAGATTTACCGAGGCCGTTAGAAGAAGTGAAGCCAGGATAGGTGCTTAGGCATTGACAGAAGCCGGGTTCCTAACCTTTCCACCAGAGGCTCAGACCCCATCAGTAGATTTAAAATGAGTTCTAGGGAGGGGGAAAGGGTCTGGTGGCCTCTCTGCTACTCCTGAATTCTACTGGAAGTGCTCAGGCCCCAGGGCCTTTGCACCAGAGATTCCCACTGCCTGGCCTGCTCTTTTCCCAGGTGTCTGCACGGCGGGCTTTCTTGCCTCGTGCAGATCTCAGCTCAAACGTCACCTCCTCACCCGAGGCACCCTCACCTCCATACCTAGCCCTGCACACAGGCCCCTGTCCAGTGCTCTCCATCCTCCCCCTGCTTCCTCCTGCACGGGCTCCCTCCCTCTGATGGACTCTGCTCCTTAGAGTGTTTGCCATCTGCCTCTTCCCACTGGGACATCAGCCCCGAGGGGACAGGAAGGCCTTGGCTTGTTGGTTCACTGTGTCCCCAACACCTGGAACAGTTCCTGGTAGATATTTGGAACTAATTGAGCATTTCCTGACAGAAAGGAGGGAGGGAAGAAGAAAAGGAGGGAGGGATGGAGGGACAGCCAACTATGGAAATTCTCAGGTAAAAATCAACAGAGTTTCATCGCTGGGGAACTTCTCAGAGCCTTCACCAAGCACCTAGTACTGTATCCAGGTGCCATTTTAAGGAAAAGATGTAACTTTTGTCATTTCCCACGCATATTTGCTGAAGCACTTTTTGGTGGGGTGGCAGGCCAAGGCATGCCCTGACACCTCTCGAGCTCCAGCTCCCTCTCCTCAGCACCACCTGCCCCCCACAGAAGCTCGCCCCAGAGGCATTAAGAGGCATCCAGGCACAGGGACGGCGACCTACACGGCCTTTGGTGACTGCACTGGAGACTGCCTTGTGCCAGCAGCGGCCTGCGGTGGAGATGCACGCTGCCTTTGAAAGTACAATCGTCACAGGCAAGGAAAGGCCAGCTCACCTTGAAAGAGGCCACTCACGGGGCAAGGCAGGGTGACACATGAAACAGAGCTGACCATGAGCCTGTTGGAAGCAGCTGGAGGCCAGGGCTCTGAGAACTCGGCTTTCCTGCTGGAAGGAGACAGGGTGTCAGGTCACACTGGGACAGCAACGGAGAAGAGGTACCAGGTCACACTGCACAGCAGTGCCCACATCTGTCGCTTTATCTGCAATCAGAGCTCACAGCCCCAGGGCTGAAGGTCAAAGACAGTCTGCCCCACCAGACCTCTGAGTCCCACGGAGCAAAGCTACCTTCCTGCAAGACCCCTCATTTGTTTGGTTGTTGTGGTGGTGGTGGTACTAGGGATCAAATCCAAGGGCGTTCTACCTCCCAGCTATACCCTCAGCCCTATTTTATTTTTATTTTCAAGCAGGGTCCTGGTAGGTTGATGAGAGTCTCTCTATGTGCTGAGGCTGGCCTCCATCCTGCGATCCTCTTGTCTCAGCTTCCCAAGTGTTGGGATTACAGGCGTGTGTTACCATGCCAGGCATGCCCACCACCTCTCATTTAAAGAGAAGGGGTGTCAAGATCATGTATGTTGGAATCAATAGAGCTTGGCTCCAATCGTGGCTCCGGCTGCCCCTGCCCAGTGACCTGGGGCAAGTTGCTTCTCAACTCAGAGCCTCGGTCTTCTCTATAAAATGGAGCAGTCACATCAAGTGCACTTTCTTCCTCTTGTTCCTATTGCAATTAGATCACCTGCTCATTCATTTATTCTCTCATTTGTTTGCCCCGAAGCAGCTACCTTGCTGGTTCCTCTGAGCCTGACCCTGGTGCTCATCCTCGGACCCACAGCCCTCAGCAGCCACCCTTCCACACCTGGTTGGGAGGGAGCGAGGAGCCCTGGACTGGGCCCGGGGGAACTGGTTTCCAGTAACACTTCTCCTGAGCTGCCAGGCTCCTGTAGGGACCCAGGCAGGGGTATCAGAAGCAATATTTCCCTTTTTAAAAACAACCTTTTGTTTCCCTCAATTTCCAAAGAAATAAGAAAACAAAGCCCTCAAGAGATGCACTTCTAATATTTTGTGTTAATTTCACTAGTTTATGCATGCATGTGTATACATGGTATATATACATGTATATATATATGAGTATTACAATTTGTCAAATGTTTACAATGTGCCAGGCTTGGCATTAAGAAAATTAAAAGCATCAAATCCTTTAATCCTTCCAATGACCTTATGATGCATTTGTTATCATTGCTCCTCTCATCTAGCTGGGCAAGTCTTTGCACAGAGAGGGTAAGAGCTGACCTGGGGGTAACACAGTCGCTAAGCATTAAAGGTCCCTGCCAGCAGCTGAGAGCAGGTCAGGTAGAGTTACCTGGGAGGCAGAGAGGACTGGAACAGTTGCAGAGTGAGGTGGCTAGACCCTGAGCTTATTCAAAGCGTGTGTGTAGACAGGTGGGCGAATTGGTACTGTCATATAAATGATGGGTGCTCATTGTACAAAACAAAGAACAAAATAAAGACATAAACAGCCGGGCGTCGTGGTGCACGCTTATAATCCCAGTATTTGGGAGGCTGAGACAGGAGGATCGTAGGTTTGCGGCCAGCCTCAGCTACTTAGTGAGGTCCTCTGCAACTTAGAGAGACCCTGTTTCAAAATAAAGAATAAAAAATAGGGCTGGGAGTATATCTCAGAGGTAGAATGTCCCTGGGTTCAATCCACCAGTACTGCAAAAATGAAAAATAAAATAAAAAAAAGACATAAACAGATGAAAGAGACTAAATCTGAACCCCAAACCTACCCGCTGTCCAGAGATAATCAGAGTTAACACGCTGGTGAACTGTTTCCCCCCCAGCTCCATGTAATTCTAGACTTCTGCCGCTCTTCTGCATGCTGTGGAGCATCTGCTAGAAGTGCTTCCTAACAGGCTTTTCTTACTTAGACACCCCAGCCATTTCTGCGTGAGTGAGTTAAGTCGTCTCTGGGAAAATGGTTGTAAACAATGCATGTTGTTCTAATTATGGAATCCTTTATCCCAGGAGATAGATTTAGTTCCAATTTTAGATATTTAAATTGCATGTATATTTTATCTGTTATAAATGATGCTGGTATGCACATCTTTAGAGATAAATCCCTTTCCATATCCTGAGTTATTTCCACCAAATTTCCTACATGAAGAATTGTTGTGTCAAAGGGGGCACAAGACCATGAGCACCAGCTGTCCTGCAGACAGGACAGGACAGGAGCATGGATTTGTCCAGGTGCTCAAACCTCTGGATCCCTGCAGCCCGGTATCTGGAGTCACTACTGAGACCCGGATCCCGGCAGCTCTGGCTCGTGTGACCATTCTAAGGACTTTCTCTCCACAATCCTATTGGAAGGTGGTATTTGCCTATAGCGTTGAATTTGTTTTAAAAGAAAAAGGAAAGATATAGGATTAATAAGTGTAAATAACCCCAGAACAGGTAACACTCCCTCACTCCCTAAATAGACAAAATCCTGCCCGGGTCAGAGACCTGAATTCCAACTCTGATCTGCCATGTGCTGTCCCTGGGACCTGTAAAAGTCACCCCACCTGTTTGCTACTTTTTTCAAAACGAGGGCTTTGGACAAGACCATGGAGAAACCTTTCAGACATAGAATGCTGTGACTCACCAGCCCCTTGACCTGCAGATGCTTACTTGCTAAGTTAATTGGAATGACCACATTTAAAACTTTTGCAACTGGAGACCCAGCATGGGAAGCGTCTTGCTTAAGGTCACACTGCAAATTGGCGGCCGCCCCAGAACCCAGGCGCCTGGTTCCCCAGCCCTGCGGTTTCTTGTCTGGTACGCAGATTCCATGCGTGTACATATGTCTCTCCAGAGGGTGTGTGTGTGTGTGTGTGTGTGTGTGTGTGTGTGTGTGTATACCTATCTGTGGGCCTGCAGCTCTGTGTGTACACATATCTGTCTACAGTCTGATGCACATGCACACATATGTGTGTTTGTGTATATGGATGTGTGTCCACGTTTCCTGCAGGTACACACCTGCGTGTGCATATTTTTCTACATGCACACCTGTCTAGTGCATCCCGGTCAGCGTGGCTACCTGTGTCTGAGTGTGCACGGCCTCTAGCTGCGCATCCCTGTGCTCAGATCACAAGTATATGTGTGCTCCTGTCTTCGTGTGTGCATGCTTCGGTGTACACGTGTACTTGTGAGGGTTTGTGCAGGGTGCTGCTGGCTCCCAGGTCAGCTCAGGCCGGGGCTTTCCTTAGTGTGCAGTCTCAGGCCCTTTGGAGACTCTCATCAACCTAGCGAGATCCTGTTTCAAAATAAAAATAAAATAGGGGTGGTAGTGTAGCTCAGAGGTAGAATGTCCCTGGGTTAAATCCCCAGTGTCATAAATGAATAAATAAATAAATAAATAAATAAATCAGATGCCTGAGTCCCGAATCACTGAGTCAGCCTTGTCCAGGGGGAGGCAGGGCCCCGGCGTTTTGCACCTAAGTAGACGTGGGCTTAGAAGCCTCTGGACAAGAATAACTATCGGCTCCCTGTCTGCTGTGAGATCCCTTGACCCACGGTCCCAGCTTCACTGGTAGTGAGCACCGGGACTAGGGGCTTGTCCTGTGGAGGACTAGGGAGAGTATCCGGAAGCCCCTGCTCTTTCTTGCTTGAATTCCAGGCTCCAAGGCAAGGGCCACATCTCCCTTTTCTTTGAATCTCCCCTGATAACACCCGACCTAAACCATTTACTGGTGCTTAACAGTTACTGAATAAGTTCCGGGTACATATAAAAATATAAACCCAACTTGTATTAGCCATTGACATTTTAGTGTGAATTAAGAGTATAGATGAGCCGGGCGTGGTGGCGCATGCTTGTAATCTCAGCATTTGGGAGGCTGAGACCGGAGGATCCGGGTTCGCGGCCAGCCTCAGCTACCTAGTGAGGCACTCCGCAACTTAGTGAGACTCGGTTTCAAAATAAAGAATAAAAAATAGGGCTGGGTGTATAGCTTGGAGGTAGAATGCCCCTGAGTTCAATTCCCAGTATTGCAAAAAAAAAAAAAGAGTAGAGATAGAGGTACTGACTCCGGCAATCAGGAGAGAGCCCAAGACACGCTGTATGGGAATCGGGTCAGAATTAGGGACACGAGGTCCTACAGGAGAAGATGGGGCTGCAGGAAGAAGACGTCCCAACTGGAAGAGGAAGAGTCCCTCCAGCTCTCCCCTCCCCACCCCACCCTACCTGTGACACCACAGAGAGGACTTCTACCATCCCAGTCCCCAGAGGCTCCTTGACATCTGACATGAGCACCTCAGACTCTCTATTTTCTTTTTTTTTTTTTGACTGTTTTATTATTATTATTATTATTATTTTTTGCAGTACTGGGGATTGAACTCAGGGGCATTCTACCTCCAAGCTACACCCCCAGCCCTATTTTTTATTCTTTATTTTGAAACTGAGTCTCACTAAGTTGCGGAGTGCCTCACTAGGTAGCTGAGGCTGGCCGCGAACCCGGATCCTCTGGTCTCAGCCTCCCAAATGCTGGGATTACAAGCGTGCGCCACCACGCCCGGCTTATTATTATTATTATTCAGCACAGATTTTTTATACATTTCTTGAGTACAATAGGGTTATGTATACATTTAGGACACATCAATCATTGTCAGAGTACAATTAGCATCACTTCTTCGTTTTCCACATATAGCCCACATTCCTAACATAGCCTGGTCAAGCAAATTTTCTAGAGTCATAAAACCATAAACCTTTAGAGTCATATATTTACTTTCTAAGTAGAAGGGTCTTTTATCTACGCATCCTAGACTACGCAATCTCCAGACTTCAAGACACCAAAGTATCCATAGCAGATGAATCAGTATAATTGCTCATATATGCAGATAACAACTGCCAGGGGGGAGAGGGCCCAGCTGGGCTCCTGCAACTCCCCCATTTTTATTTTAAAATGTACGAAGGACTGTGCCTGTCTTAGGTAATTTCCTACCAGGTGCATAATCTTATCCATCATGGGGTCCCGATGAGTCATTCATCGAGCCCTGTCTTAGGTTGATATTGCCCTGAGAAAATCAAACCCATCATTGACTACCAGGCCCTGTGCGAGGCAGTGCTTGCAGTTTTATTCCATGTAAATCTGCTCATATACTAACAAAGGCATTGATCACAAGGCTTACAACAAGTGGTAGAATGCATAAGCCTAGAATGACTATTGCTGCTAATCCGGTTACTCCTCCCAGCAAGGAGGTAAACGAGGGCCAGGTAGGCACCAAGGATTGAAGCCGATCTACAAATGTCTTAGCTGTTTCTGCCACATTAATAGAAATGGGTTCTGCATTACGTAGATAAAAAGTCTCCTGGTGTTACTTTAACAAATCCTTTTTTTTTTTTAATCTTTCTTTCTTTTTTTTTTTAATGTATTTTTTAATTGGTGCATTGTAACCACACATCTTTGTTAGGTACAAGCTAGTATAGGTAAAGGCATACATGCACACATTTCTCATTTAACCCTTCCCCAATTACCACCCCACTCCCTCCTCCTCCCTCCTTCTCAAGGTCAGTTTAGACTCTATTTTCTAGCCAAACTTCTCCAATGGCATCTCTGTCCACCTGGGTGCTCAGAAGTTGAGCATGACTGTCACAGGCCGGTGCTATGGCCTGGGTCTAGAATGTCCCCAAAGGTACCTGTGTTGAAGGCTTGGCCCCCAGGGAGGCACTTTCAGAGGTGGTGTTTGGGGGAGATGATCGGGTCATGGGGCTCTGATCTGATCAATGACTAATCCATCAATGGGCTCATAGCTGAACAGTGTGTTGGGAGGTGTGGAAACTGTGTGTGTGTGGGGGGGGGTGAGTTGCAGAAAGTAGGTCACGGGGGCGGGCCCTTCCTTGACCTAGCTTGTCCCCAGCGCCTGCCTCTCCCTCTCCCTCTCTCTCTGTCTTTGCTTCTGCTGTCATGAGCTGAGCAGCTCTCCCCAACTATGCCTTTTCACCATGATGTCCTGCCTCACCTCTGACCCACAGCCAAGAAGCAGTTGACAATGGACCCACACTTCTGAAGCTGTGAGCTGAAGTAAATCTTTCCTCCTTTAGGGTATTTCCCTCGGGTACTTTGTCACAGCCATGGAGAGCTGACCGACACAGCCAGGTTCCCAAAAGCAGAGCCGGAGCTGGGGGTTCTGGTGCAGGGACTGGCAGGGAGTGAGCTCTTGGGAGGAAGGGAGGAGAGACCCGGCAACTGAGCCAGGGAAGCAGTGAGTTCTCCCTGAGGCAGGGAGGCAGGGAGGCCCATCATTGGAAGGTGCATGGGGAGGTTCCTAGGGAGGCCACTCCCAAGGGCTAGGAGGGGCAGGGGACAGCCACATGCACAACAGCGGGAGGTGGGCACCCCGGCGGTGGAAGCATCTCTACCTCCCTCGGGTGTTTCACCTCTTCATCTCAGACCGCAATGCCACTAGCCTGTAGCCTCCTTCCCAGCCCAGCTACCGGGGTCCATTCCTGCCTTCATCAGTCATCTGCATCTAACCCCCAGCCACTCTTTGAAAAGCATACACGGGGTCAGACGTGGTGCCACATGCCTATAATCCTAGTACTTGGGAGGCTGAGACAGGAGGATCGAAGGTTCAAGGCCAGCCTCAGCAACATAGCAAGACTCTCAGCAACCTAGCAAGACCCCATTTCAAAACAAAAAAATAAAATAAGAAGGACTGGGGGTGTAACTTGGAGGTAGAATGTTCCTGGGTTCAGTCCCCAGTACCAAAATTTTAAAAAAGTGTCCATGGCATTAGGTCAGTATCCTACCACCAAAACCCTCCACAGCTCAGCCAGGTGTGGTGATATATATCTGTAATCCTGGTACTTGGAAGGCTAAGACAGGAGGATTGAAGGTTCGAGGCCAGCTTCAGCAACTTAGTGAGACCCTGTTTCAAAATAAATGAATAAAATAGGGATGGAGTATAGCTCGGAGGTAGAATGCCCCTGGGTTCCATCCCCAGTACCACAAAAAAACAAACACCCTCCACAAACTCCGGGTGCAAGTGGACTATCCCTGAACCTGACCCGGTCTCCAGGGCTTGAGTGACCCCACCTTCCCTGCCTCTCCACCTCTCCCTTATCACTCTCCCCCTCGCCCCACTGAGCTCCTGCCAAACTGTATCCGCCCCTTTTTAATGATCTTTAATTTTGCCCAGCGCGTTCTGACTTTGGGGCCTCGCCTCCGTGGTCCCCTCTAATTTGTCCCCGAGTCCTGACGAGCTCCTTCTGACCTTGGGGCTCTCAGTGCAGACACCCTCCAGGTCCCTCTTTAGCAGGTCACTGGCTGCATGTCTTTGCGGCGTGCTGTACTCTTTGGAAGCATCCTGCTTCTTTGCTCCGCCTGCCTCCTCCCGGTGACCCCTCCACACATCAGCGCCCCAGGACAGGAGCCTCGCTTTCCCTCTCTTTGCTGGTCCCACTGTCTGGACACAGTCCAGGGGGCTTAGGACAAGGCCCCCACCGTGCGTCCATCTCTGATCCCTCCTCTCCTGGCTTTGGGCAGAGGACCTCGGCGGGGCTGTCCTCCACTCTGGGGCTCTAGCCTTGTCCTCCTAGGAGGCCCCTGGCCCCTCGAGCATCCGAGGTGTGGACTCTTTGGTTTGGGCTCTCAGGAGACCAGGCACTGCGGCCCTCTGCACCCTCGGCCCCAGTGTCACAGCAGGCCTGGGCCTCGTCCACAGCCTTCTCTGTTCCCACCCGGGCTGGCTTGACTGGAACTTTTTCTCTTTCTGAGAGCTGATATAGTCCTTTTTTTTCAGTACTGAGGAAACCCAGGGCCTTGCGCATGGTAGGCAAACACTCTACCACTGAGCTACATCCTTAGCCGCAGCATAGCCCAACATCCTGGCACTTTATGATGGAATTCCCTGAGACACTGTAGCTCTTGAGGCACGTTTGAGTCTCAGTATAGAACCAGCATCACTTAACCAGTGCCTGCTGTTAATGCCAAGGATTTCTAACGCCCCAGCTGGAGACAGGGACCCTTCCAGCCTGCACCTTACCTCCACTCAGCCAATTCCACATATTAGGTTGTCGTTTATGATATTCCACTTTGTGGTACCAATTTCTAAATACATCAATATTCTTTTAGTCGCTAATGACTAGAAACCCAGCCTTAATGAGCTTAAACAGAGAGGGGACGCTTTGGCTCTCGTAAGTGAGAATCCCGGGGGTAGCAGTGTCAGGCTCGGCTGGATCCAGGGACTCGAGTGACCTCACAGACGCTCTGGCTGCTGTTCCCGCCACACATTTCAGCTCTGCTTCCTTCTGTGTGTTGACTTAAATCTCAGATAAGCTTTTCTCCATGGGGTGCCCCGCCTCTGTCCACGCTGCTGTGGGTCCGATGGGATGCTTTCTCCCGGAGTCAACACATCTGACCCCTCGGGAGGAGCATGACCGTCTGTGTCTAGGTCGGCTGCCCTCTAGCTGGGGAGCAGATGCCACGGGGGCACTCTGGTGGACATTTCCACTAGGACCATAAGGGATGGGGACCTGGGGAAGGCGCAGTAAGACATGGCCCTTGTACCTTGGCTCCAAAGGCTTTTCCCGATTCAAGTGGAAAAGAAAACAGAAATGATTATAGACACCACCACTGGTAAGATCCATGGTTGTTTCTGCACTGGCTGCCAGGTCAGTAATGTGTCCCTGTAAGGCTCAGATGGGCTGTAAGTCTCGGGCAAGTCCCAGGCCGCAGCTGGCCCTTCACAGCTGTTTCCCTCAAGGAGCCGTCTGAACACGAGTGAGTGAGCCAGTACTTCTGTAACACCAGTACTTGGGAGGCTGAGAGAGGAGGACCACAGGTTTGAGGCCAGCCTCAGCCACTTAGCAAGATGCTCAGCAATTTAGTGAGACCCTGTTTCAAAATAAAAAAGGACTCAAACATATGCCCCTGAGTTCAATCCCCAGTACCAAAAAAAAGGTGAGTGAGAACCCTGATAACTCCACATTCCTTCCAAATCTCAGGGACATTCTAGAGAGTTCACTGGGCTACACCTTCTAGGATTATCACTTGTAGATTATGACACTTGAGAGCTACTGTTCAACAAATGAGAGGCACCCTCGGGGACATAGCACGGCGAGACCCACGGTGTGTTCCATGAGAGACAGTTGTCACAGGCAGGAAAAAGAATTAGGTGGTTAAATAAATCCAGGCAAACTGTAGATTAAACAAAATCAATCCAGGGTCTCCTGTGCAGGCCTTCTCATAGCCTTTACTATGCTAATGAATCTTGCGACTTTCCAAGGGGGAGAAAGAGTTTGTAGCATGTCCCAAGCTTCCCTTGGACACACTGTCCAAGAAAGTCTTTTTGGCATATCACCTGGTAGATCCCATGTCCTGTGGGAAATGCTTGAAGGCCGGACAGATGATGGGATTTGGGGTCAGAGCACGTGGTTTGGAGCTCCGTTCTGTCATCTGGCTTTGGTGTGACTTCTATATTTCGACCCTCAGTCTGCTTACCTATAAAATGGGACCATTGTCATTACCACCTTTCCTGCATTCTTTTTGCCTGTCTCTGAGGGTTTTGCGTGTGAAGCCATCCTGCAGAAGGCCCGGCACGACGACTTGTCCTTCGACCCTCTAGTTTTGCTCTTGCAGCAAAGTCATCAAAGGACAAGAATATTGCGCTGTTGGTGACAGCCAAAGAGTGTGGCCCCCACCCTGCATCCTCCAGGTACAGAAACCTGATCCCACCAGGAAGGGAGCCCAAGGCTTGCTTGCCCCAGACATCTTGGGGCTGGCCTCCAGAGAGCGGTGGCTCGGACACTGGGAGCTCCGGAGTGGTGAATGTCAATGTCACCGGCTCAGGCCAGCCAGCTGGGGTGCAAGCGTAGGGCTGGGAAGACTTCATGTGAGCCGAGAACAGAACCTCTCCGTCCAGGTGCCACTGCAGTCCTGGGGACTGTGGGACACTCGACATCAGACCCTCTTAATATTTTTATATTATTAAGATTTTGTCACTCACTTTACAAATACTACCCTATGAATATAGGGTTTGCAAAAAAAATTGTTAAAAAAGAGGACACCTTAGCTGGGCGTGGTGGTACACGCTTGTAACCCCAGTACTTGGGAGGCTGCGGCAGGAGGATCACAGGTTCACGGCAGCCTCAGCTACTTAGTGAGGCCATCTGCAACTTAGTGAGACCCTGTTTCAAAATAAAGAATTAAAAAAGAGGACACCCACCAGATTTGGGTACATGGATGCTTGGCCCAAATTACGTTGGCCGTGGACGCGGGGCTGCCTAAGGGTGACTATTGGGAAATGGGACTCAAAACCTGTTCTCTCGGCCTCCACCTCTCCCTTGTCCCGTGGCATTCAGCTGGGGCCGGTGGAGGCCATCCAGAAGCTGTCAGGGCCTTCTTCCCTGCTGAGGCCAAGGGAGCCATGCAGGGTGAGAAAGGGGTGCAGGCAGCTCAAATCCCCAAAGCTGGGGGTTGCATCTGCCGGGCAACACATTCCGTGGATTCCTTGAACTACAGTATATTTTTGTCTCTTATGGCCAAAAGAGTCTTGATGAATGGAGTGTTTGAGCCAGTTATTCATAAGCAGTAATTCCACAAACGTTTACTGAGCACCTATTATATGTCGGGCCCTGCCATGAGCCCTGGGTGTGCAACAAGGGATAAAGCCTACAAGTTCCCTGTCCTTTCAGGGCACGTCAGATGAACTAATTTGAAAACATTACATTTAACTCCTGATTACAAAATGAATCCATATCCTGGGCACATAAAGCAAAACAAACAACAACAGTAAAAAAAACAGCAGAAGGGGGGATATGTGCTCCAGAAAGCAGAAGAAAGATTTAAAAAATCATTTAAAGTCAGGTGTGATGGTACATGCCTATAATCCCAGTACTTGGGAGGCTGAGACTGGAGGATCAAAGGTTCATGGCCAGTCTCAGCAACTTAGTGAGACCCTGTTTCCAAATAAGAAATAAAAAATTGGACTGGGGGTATAGCTTAGAGGTAGAATGCCTCTGGGCTCAATCCCCAGTCCAAAAAATAAAAATTAAAAATAAATTAAAAAATAGGGCTGGGGGTGTAGTTCAGAGAGAGAGAGAGAGAGAGAGAGAGAGAGAGAGAGAGAGAGAGAATATGCCTCTAGGTTCAATTCCTAACACCAAAAAAAAAAAAGGTAATCACTTAAAATTCTATAATCTAGGACAACCAGTATTAACATTTTCATGTATTTGAAGTTTTTTTTTTTTTTAAATGAAATAAGATGGAATCCATAGTTATCTTGCTTTTCTACAAAAGATATCATGCGCATTTTCCCATGTCATGAAAAAGTCTTCAAAAAATGTTATTTTGGAAAAACATGATTCGAAACAGCTGCCTTAAATTTTATCCCAGGGATAAACAGAACCTAAGAATCTGCGTCTCCTGCTGTTGGTAGTTAGGTTGTTTCCAACATTGCGCTGTTATAAGTAACACTGAAATGAACATCTGTGCGCAAAACCACTGGGTCCCTGTCGAGGGGTTTCTTGAGATTATCCTGGAGAGGGGACTTTTGCCAGGCTGAAGGAAATGGACATTTTAATGTTTCTTGATGCACGTCACCAGTCGGCCCTGCAGACAGCTCTGTGTATCCCCAGCAGCAAGACGGGGCAAATCCTCCGTATCGATCACCCCTTCCTCTTTGGGAAGTTAGCGGGGCCAGGACGGCATGAGCCCAGGAGATGCCTGCCTCGGCATAAAGTTTCAAGGAGTGCCCAAATCACAGTCACCAAGAGAAATGGGAGCTTAATGCAGCACTTCTTAAAAAATCAAAGTGAATGCAAACAATTATGCCAGGTGTGGTGACACAGGCCTGTAATCCCAGTACGTGGGAGGCTGAGACAGGAGGATTGCAGCCTCAGCAACTAAGTGAGGCCCTCAGCAACTTTGTGAGACCTTGTTTCAAAATAAAAAATAAAATGGGGCTGGGGGTGTAGCTCGGAGGTAGAACACCCTTAAGTTCAATCCTCAGTAACACACACACACACACACACACACACACACACACACACACACACAAAGAATAAAATTAAATAAATGTTAAAATTAAGTAAGAGTGAGATTCAAGAATGTCCGTCATTCTGTTCTGTTAAAGCCTGAGGAAAACTGTGTTTCCCTACATACACAATTTTATGTATTTCTCAAAAATATATTTTCCAGCCAAGTGTGATGGCACACACTTGTAATTTCAGTGATTGAGAGGCTGAGACAGGAGAATTGCAGGTTCAAGGACAGCCTCAGCAAGTAGTGAGAACCTTATCAACCTAGTGAGACCCTGTTTCAATATAAGAATAAAATAGGGTTGGGGGTTTAGCTCAGAAGTAGAATGCCTTTGTTCGGGAGGCTGAGACCGGAGGATCCGGGTTCGCGGCCAGCCTCAGTTACTTAGTGAGGCCCTCCGCAACTTAGTGAGACTCGGTTTCAAAATAAAGAATAAAAAATAGGGCTGGGGGGGTAGCTCAGAGGTAGAATGCCCCTGAGTTCAATCCCCGGTACCGCAAAAAAAAAAAAAAAAAAAAAAAAAAAAAAAAAAAAGAAGTAGAATGCCTTTGAATTCAATCCCGACAACCACATACATACACTATATAATATATAGTGTATGTATGTGGTTGTCAAAGTAGTTGAAAAATACTATAAAATTGAAAAGTAGAGGTATTAAAACTCAGAGTAATATTTAAGTTTAAATATTAGGGAAGTGTATTCATATCTTTTACTAAAGCCTTACATTCATCAAACATGTTCTTTAAGTTTTTTCTCATTTGTTGTAACCTAGGACTCTCAGTTGAGAATGAAATAAGCAAAGAAATAGATTTTGAATTTTGATTTTTGTCAATAAGTTTGTTCTCATGAAAGTCAGGAAAACAAAAGTTATAGTAAATTCTGATTTTGGCATAAATGAAATATTTAAACTTAAAATAACATTGTGAATTTTAATGTTTCCACTTTTCATTTTTCACTGTCCTTTTACTAGAAAATTAGCCATTAGAAAACTGTATAAAAACATGGAGATGGGGGTGCACATTCTTCCTTTCTCTAGAAGTTCCAAGATGGCTCGGCACAGCCCTGGAATAGCCCACTAGCTATTGATATGAAAACCACAACGGTTGCAGAGTCATTTGATCATTCAATTTTGTGCACATGTCATGCTCTGCGTTGGGGGAGGCATACGGAGTACCTACCATACTGTCCTTGCCTCAAAAAGAATATGCATTACAAGGGAAAACTGAGTTGGGTCTGGTGGTGAAGGACTGTGATCCCAGTACTTGGGAGGAGGCTGAGACAGGAGGATCGCAGGTTTGAGGCCAGCCTCAGTCTTAATGAGACCTTCTTTCAAAATAAAAAATAAAAAGGGCTGGGGGTGTGGCTCAGAGGTAGAGCACCTTGTATTCAATCCCCAGTACCAAAAGGGGTGGGGACTGAGTGCGGGTGATAGGACTGCTGAGGGACACAGGTCCTTTGTTACCAGTTCTTTGACCTTGAACAAGTCTCTGGCCTTTCCAGATACAGTTTTTCTTCTTGCAAAACAGCGATTAATGGGGATGGACGAGGCAGACAAGAGAGGGCCAAAGAGAAGGCAGATCCAGGCACATGCATGTATGTAAATGCCACAGCGAACCCGTTAATTTGCACAATTATTACGTGTTAAATAAAATAGTGATGTAAAAAAAAAAATAAACACCTTTCTTGTGCAGTTGAATAACAGAAACAACTCTGAATGTTCCGTAGGGCAGTAGGATAACTAGGGTTGACAATAATTAATTGGAGATTTTAAACTAGCTAGTAGAGCTGGGCAGGGTGGTGCACATTTGTAATCCCAGCGACTCAGGAGGCTGAGGCAGGAGGATCACAAGTTCAAGGCCAGCCTGAGCAACCTAGTGAAACCCTGTTTAAAATTAAAAAAAAAAAAAAATTAAAAGGGCTTGGAGCGTCACTCAGTGGTAAAGCATTTGCCTAACATGAGCAAGGCTCTGGATTTGATCCCTAACACTGAAAAGAAAGAAAGAGAGAGAGAGAGAGAGAGAGAGAGAGAGAGAGAGAGAGAGAGCGAGAGAGAGAGAAGCTAGCAGAGAGGACTTTGAGTGTTCCCTACACAGAGTGATGCTAACCGTCTGCACTGACGGATGGGCTGCCAGTCACCCATGAGATCATGACGCGTTGTGTACGGGTATGAAAACGCACAATTACTGCCACTAAAATTAAAATACTTAAAAACATATTAAAAAGAAAAGAAAAGAAAGAAAGAAAGAAAGACAAACCACTGCCTGGCCGGGTTCTTGTGACGCGGTGTGGAGTGCTTGGTGCACAGTTACTGCGACAGTGATGGCTGTCAGGCCATCCCTGGGATCCCTTCCCCACCCATCAGTGGGGGGTGGGCTGGCACCCCCACAACAAGAGACAGAGACAGGCAGAGCACACTGATTTGGTCATGGCTTTACCCAACACAGCAGCCCTCAGAATGCAGACTCCGAGCCCCGGGTGAGCCGCCATCTTTTTGCTTAGGTTCCATGAAGCAGGAAGGCAGGTAGAAATGTGACCAGACAGAAGGGTGTGAGCTGAGAGTGACAGACGAGGGGATGCAGCAAGGCTGGGTCCAGCTTCTTCTTGGACTTCTCTGTGCAGCGTTCCTTTCTTCTGGGTGTGGGGCAGGAACATTCCAGAACAGTAAACTGGAGATGTTTCTTTTCATGGCCAAGAGTAAGAACACAGAATAGAGGAGAAGTTACAGTACTATCTTTAGGTTTCATGGCTGGCTTTGGGGAAAGGGGTTCTGATTTCTATGACCCCCCTTGGGGAAGAGGCATTCTAGTCTCTATGACTTGCCTGGGGAGCGTGAGGGCGGAGACAGGAGGCAGGATAAAGACCTCGCTTTGGGTGTTATTTTCTCTCTTTCTTTCTTTTTCTTTTTCTTTCTGTGTGTATGTGTGTGTGCGCGTGTGCACGTGAGCGTGTGAGCACGTGTGCATGTTATTGAACCCAGGGGCATTCTACCTCCAAGCTACAGCCCCAGCCCTATTTTATTTTTATTTAGAAACAGGTTCCCGCTAGGTTGCTGAGACTCTCCTACTGAGCCCTGGAACCTGTGATCCTCCTGTCTCAGCCTCCCAAAAACTGGGATTATAAGTATGTGCCACCACGCCTGGCTCTGAAGTGTCATTTTCTGAACCCCAACATGGTCAGGATAATTTCCACTGACTAATTGAGGTCATTCGTTCTGTCAACCATTGTGATTGGCTCTAAGAATTGTGCCAACCAAACTTCACCCTTGCCCTCAAGGAGTCTATAAGTCAGGGAGCAGCAAACTCACAAGCAGACACATGACACATAAAGCTGTAGCCCTTGACAGAAGTTGGGTCTTGCAGGATGAGTAGGAGTTTGCTAGGTAGAGAAGAAGAGAGAGCAGGAGCAGAGACTGGAGGCAGGAAGAGCCTGGGAGACTGTAGATTCTGTCATGGCTCCAGATCGCCCAATGTGAGTGGCAGGGATCCTTCACCTTTGGAAGAGATCCCTCTGTGATCCTCGTGGTCTGGGCATGAGCTCCACCCTCCCTCTCTGCTTGTGGTTGCCGGCTCGAGGTGCTAAGTGGCTAAAGGGTTTGCTCCAGACTCACAGCGCCAGGTGTGGTGGCCTGCACCTGTAATCCCAGTACTTGGGAGGCTGAGGCAGGAGGATTGCAGGTTGGAGACCAGCCTCAGCAATCTAGTGAGACCTTGTTTCCAAATAAAAAATAAAATAGGGCTGGGGGTGTAGCTCAGAGGTAGAATGTCCCTGGGTTCAATCTCCAGTACAAGAAAGAAAGAAAGAAAGAAAGAGAGAGAGAGAGAGAGAGAGAGAGAGAGAGAAGAAGAAGAAGAAGAAGAAGAAGAAGAAGAAGAAGAAGAAGAAGGAAGAAGAAGAAGAAGAAGAAGAAGAAGAAGAAGAAGAAGAAAAGGAAGGAAGGAAGGAAGGAAGGAAGGAAGGAAGGAAGGAAGGAAGGAAGGAAGGAAAAAAAGGGAGATGAATTCAGTGAAGGCCAAACTCTGTTCCTTGGGCAAGCTGGAGAAGCCGTGGCACTTGTCTCTTTTCTGTTTCATATCCATCCTTTATTCCTGCCACCCCGTGTGCAGACTGTCCCTGACATTTGCAGAGAGACACACCCAGAAACAGTTGCCTGTGAATCACATCTTGTCAACTTGGAACCGGTGTGAAGCTGATCCTTGTTAAACTCGCTGCCCTCCCCCCCACCCTCCAGACACCCCACAAACTCCAAGAGGATCAGGGAGGCACAGGGGGGCCTCTCGGGTTGCTCCCCGACACAGGGATGGTGCGTGCCATGGAGGAGGTGCTGCAGGACAACTTTGCTGAATCTCTGCAATCCGGGCGCCTCTGACGACCCTTTCAGGGCCGCCTAAGTGGGGAGCCCTCTCCCCTTCCCCCGTGTCTCCATATCTTCCCAGTTGCCTGTCTGTCCCCCTGGGGGCCTCCCAGCCTCTGGGTCTGCAAGTTACTGAGCCATAAACAGACACTTAAATGAACGAGTTTAGCCTTTAAAGAATCCTTTGAAGAAGAATTGCAACGTGACTAATCATCACCTAATTTATTGGTCTGTAAATTTGCATTTTGCTATAATACAGTTTCTTCCCTGGGCCTCCCTTTGGGGACAAAGACGACTTCAGCTGCGGCCTTAAAAGCCACAGATGCTTGTCTTTTCCAGCATTACCGTCATTATATTGTTTTAATGTCTATGACAAGATTACATTCAGGCAGAGGGGCTGGGGGGGTGGAGCAGGGGCCAGGGGGTAGAGATGGGAGGGGTGGCTCAAAGGGAGAGTGGGAGGAGGGCTGGGCCGGGAGGGGGCTGGTGGCCCTGGAGAGGGCAGGCAGCCCCTCGGGCTCCCAGCCTTGGGTACCTGGAACGGCCCTTTGCCCACCCCTCCCCCACCCCTTGGCCTGGGGACAAGCTCTGCCAGGATTTATGGGGCTGGCCCCTGCGGAGAGGATCCGGGGATAAATCTCAGCTTATTTAGGAGCGTGATCTACATTTATTGCACTTAATGTGATCTTTAACGTGTCCAAAAGGGGCCATAAATCCCAGCCCGGCTGGCTCCGCCAGCGGGGCCCCTGGGCCGGCCCCTCCCCTCGCTGGGGTGAGCTGGTGGAGTCCCTGGGTCTGCTGATTCCCCTTGTCCTGGGGCTCCTGCCCTGGCACAGCCATTGTGGAGGACCGGTGCCCTCCCTGGGTGGACGAAGGCCTCGTGGCCAAAGCCGCAGTTCCCCCACACGGCTGTGCCCATGGATACCTACTCAGCTCTCTCTCTGAGATAGAGGGTCCTGCCTCTCTGACTAGGTAACTTCTAGGATCCTTTCCCCAGCAAGATCTGAAAAGGGTAGATTGTGTAATTAATGCAACACAGGCACAGGACGGCTGAGCAGAGCGGGCAGGGAGAGCTTGCCGCTGGCGGGGCGTGAGGGGCAGCGTCGGTGAACACTGCCATTACCAGAATTTTTATAAATATGAGCTTGGGTCTGTACAATGACACCGGTTTGCAGTTTATAAAGCACATCTACACCTACCCTTCCTGCTTCCCAGAAGAAGAAACGAGGGCTCCAGGAGGCCGCCACTGGCTCAGAGTCACGAGGCTGAGGAGCTGCACGCCAGGCAAGGGACCCGACACCTACCTAAGGTTTCTGTTCACCTGCAGAAGCCTCTTGAAGAGATGCCGCAGACCCTCAGGTCACCCCTGGTGTTTAGTTCCTCTGCCTCTGCTTTTCTCCCAGTGCCAGGAAGCCATCTCTTGCTGTTAAGAGTGTATACTTGCCGGGCGTGGTGGTATACGCTTATAATCCCGGTACTTGGAAGGCTGAGACAGGAGGATCACAGGTTCAAGTACAGCCTCAGCAACTTAGCAAGACTCTGTTTCAAATTAAAAATAAAAAGGACTGGGGTTGTATCTCAGAGGTAGAATGCCCCTGGATCCAATCCCTAGCACAAAAAAACAAAACAAAACCAAAAATGGGTGTATTTGTGTATTTGCACGAGTGTGCGTTTGGGGTGGGGTGGGGTCAGTGTAGGGAGGGAGTCCCAGCAGGTCCCCTCTCCTGGGAATCCTCAGGGCAGCTTTCAGACCCAGCTCAGATATCAAAGCTCACTCTCCTCTCTGGGTCGAGATGACTGTCCCAACCCCTGTTTTGCCATCTGCTGGCCGCATGCCCAGCCCCAAGAAACACGTCATGCGCACATGTGTCTGCACGCACACGTGTGTGCACAAGGGAGACCCCCGGGTAGGAAGCACGGTCCCAGCGGGCTGATGTGATCACCGGGACCAACATGTGCGCTGGGGTCACATGCTTTCCTTGGGCGAATTTCTGTAAATGGTGTTATGTCGCCAATAAAGGTTAGCTGCTGAGCGTCGTGTAATAAATACCAGGGAAGGATTAGGAACTGATGCTTCATTGGATTTAATGGGAAAATTACATTTCTGTGTATTATTATTATTATTATTATTATTATATTACTATTGTCATTTGTGGTAATGGGGATTGAACTCAGGGTTGCTCTACCACTGAGCTACACCCCAGCCCTTTTTTATTTTGAAACAGGATCTCACTGCTAAGTTGCTAAAGCTGGTCTTGAACCTGAGCTCCTCCTGCCTCAGCCTCCCAAGTACTGGAATTACAGGCCTCTCAATTACCTCACCTGGCTCTGTGCTTTTTTTTTTTTTTTTTTTTTTTATTACTGGGGATTGAATTCAGGGGCATTCTACCTCCGAGGTAAACCCCCCGCCTTTTTTTTTTTTTTTTTATTTTGAAACAGGGTCTCACTAAGTTGTGGAGGGCCTCACTAGGTAACTGAGGCTGGCCGCAAACCTGGATCCTCAGGTCTCAGCCTCCCAAGTACTGGGATTACAAGTGTGCACCAACATGCCCAGCTGTGCATTATTTTTTAATTATAACACTCATCCGTATTCACTGCAGAAAATTTAGAAAATCGAGGGAAAAAAAAGAAAAAAAGAACTGTTACAAGATCATTTGCAGTTTTTCTGTACAGTGATATCTAATTTTTAACTTTTCTAGGATAAATCCTATCAGACATTTTTTCTATGCATGTACATTTTTTCTCTAAAACTAGGATAATCTAATGAAGACTCTTTTGGAAACGCTTTTCCTTAATACATTGGGAACATTCTTGCCTGGCGTCCCGTGTTTTCCCCGTCTGGTCCAAGGACACTTTGCATTCTGGGCACAGAGATTTCCCATCTAAGCACACATTCCTGTTAATTGTTATTTTTCACTCTTAGGGACAATCCTTCAGGCTAAACTTCAGCTCATTCTTGATGGGTTCCTTAGATTAAATTCCTAGAAATAGAATCACTGCCTCCGAGGTTATGCCCAGTTGAAAGATCTCCCATAATTCTTGCTGAATTGTTCTTTAGAACTCAGGATCTCCTCACTTTGGTCAGGGACCAGATGGTTTATTTAATAATGAGAAGGGTTTTGTTGATAAAAGAGGAGTTTGCGAGTGAGTCCCTTGGGAGTAAGGGGCTAGGGTCATCCCATCTCTTCTGCTGTGGCAGAAGGCAGAGCAGAGAGCAAGTGAAGAAGTTCCACACCCTTGGTCCTTTGCTGTGGACTGGCCTGGCTGCCTGCCACCCGGTCCTGACACCATGTCAGCAACCCCTGTGCACAGGGCGGGATCTGAGTCAACAAATATTGAGCAAACAAATATTTGTTGAATGGACCAATGTCTGTTGAATGTTCAAAAGTTTGCGGATTGAACAAATGTTTGTTGAAAGAATACTATTGTTCTTGGAAAAGCTGGGGCTGATTCACAGCCTGTTTTCCCTTCTCTGAGGTTCCTGGACTAGAGCGTGAGCCAGAGCCCCCCTCAGCAGAGCCACACCAGGGACAAGAGCCCTGTTCTCGCCAGGCCAGCCGCTTCTGGAGGGAGGCTGTGCATTCGCCATCTCTGCACCTCCAGTGTAACACTCCCAGCTCCCCCCCACCCCCGTGTTCAACAACTGTTGGTTCCGTGAATGAATGAATAAATGACAGTAGTAGATCCCTGCTCAGCTAACCTCTCAGCATGGCTAACCTCTAAGCCTCCGCTGTCAAAGACTGAGCGTGGTGGCGCATACCTGTAATCCCAGTAGGTTGAGATAGGAGGGTTACAGGTTCAAGGCCAGCCTCAGCAACTTAGTGAGGCCCTGTTTCAAAATAAAAAGATAAAATAAAATAGAGCTAGAAGGCTGTAACTCAGAGGTAGAATTCCCATGGGTTCTATCAATCTCCAGTAACACACACACACACATACATACACACACACACACACACACATACACACACACACATACACACTGTGAAATGAACAGGCTGGCCTCTCCTTGGTTGCCCACCTTGTTTCTTTATGGTAAATGTTTTTCTTCAAAGCAAATTCCACACCAAAGTGCTGTCTCTCTTCTCTCGGTGGAACCCCTAGGGTTCCATGGCAGATAGTTTAAGAACCTCGGGAATTGTTCTGGTCTCAAGTTGAGACTAACCATGATTTGATTTCAACTTCAGGATGTCCCTCTCCTCCAGTTGATCTGTTGGAGAAACTGCGACAGAAGTGACTTTTAAGACCTGAGGGAGAGCTGCGTGTTAAACAAAAATATGGTAGCCAGGTTAAGTGTCCTGGGTTGTGTAACTGTACATCCCGGGAATGCACAATTATATGAGAAGATCTTTATTCTTGGGAAACACAGGCTGAAGTGGGGAGGTAAGGAGCAGCACCGCAGCCTACTTTCAAACAGGTCAGAAAAATGTGAATATATGACACAGAATAATAAAGCAAATACAGCCACCGTGCACATGGCGGACACGGAGAGCAGAGGGACAGGAGCTCTCTGTGCTCTTCATGCAGCTCTTCAGGAAGTACAAATTATCTCAAAATAAGGACTTTGTTTTTTTGTTTTTTTTGTTTTTGCGGTGCCGGGGATTGAACTCAGGGGCGTTCTACCTCCGAGTACACCTCCAGCCCTATTTTTTATTCCTTATTTTGAAACCGAGTCTCACTAAATTGCGGAGTGCCTCATTAGGTAGCTGAGGCTGGCCACGAACCCGGATCCTCCTGTCTCAGCCTCCCAAATGCTGGGATTACAAGCATGCGCCACCACGCCCGGCTGCTTTGTTTGTTTTGAGGTGCCTCTGATAGAACCCCCGTCTCATGGGTAGAGGCAAGCACTCTACCACTGAGGTACATCCCCAGCCTTCAAAATAGGAGTGTGTGTGTGTGTGTGTGTGTGTGTGTGTGTATGGTGTAGGGGGTTATAGGGGTTGAGCCCAGGGGCTTTCTACCTCTCAGCTGCACCCCCAGCCCTATTTTATTTTTATTTTTAAAAGGAGTTCTCACTCAGTAGCTGCTGAGGGCCTTGCTAACTTGCTGAGGCTGGCCTCAAACCTACGATCCTCCTGTCCTAGCCTTCCAGGTACTGGAATTATAGATGTGCTCCATCTCACCCACCCGACTCAAGTAAGACTTTTTAAAAGTTAACTCCTAAGCTGGGCATGGTGGCGCACGCTTGAAATGAAACAGGGCCTCAGCTGAGGCCCTCCACAACTTAGTGAGACCCTGTTTCATAATAAAGACTAAAAAATAGAGCTGGGGGTGTAGCTCAGAGGTAGAGTGCCCCTGGGTTCAATCCTCAGCACTGCAAAAAAAAAAAAAAAAAAAAAGTTAACTCCTCTTTTCCGAACTGCTTGGGCAAGAGAAAAGTAAAAAAACTAAAACTTCCTTATTTGAAAAACAATAGAAGAGAAAGAGATTAGTCCTCTCTCTAAGCGGGGAGGGGGGGGGAGGCAAGGGCAGGAACCCCGCTTTGAAGTAAAAGAACTGGCTGTAATTTTGGATTTACTGAAGCTGGACTTGAATCCTCTTCAGAAACTGCAGTAGGTCCAGTCCCTGAAGTCGAGCCGTCCGTTGGGGAATTTTGCTCTGTTTCCTAGCCTGTTTACTGGGCTGGAGGAAGAGGAGGTGAAGGTCCAGAGGGTGTTGGAAGGGAAGGCTCAGGGCACAGAGGAGGATGAGGAGGGGGTGTCAGAGGGAGGACGGGGGCCAGGGCAGCTGTGGCGGTGGAGGCCGGCAGCCGTCTGGTAGGGGTGCTGAGGGAGAATTCAAGAGGTGCCTCTGAGGCTTCTCACAATCCCAAGAAGGACCCTAGGATTCAAAGGGTTGAGGCAAGCCCCTGCCCCACCTGCTCCTGTGGCTCTGGACTCCATCACAGGTGAGCACCTGCCGGCCAGAGCCCAGCAGAGGGCTGAGCAGCTCCTGCTGAGGGTGTGGGAGGGGCACTCACCCACCATCCTGAAACCCAAGAACTCCCAAAGTCGTGAAAGTAGTGTTTTCTCCTCATTCATGAGACTCTAAAACACAACTTGAAGTATCACAAGGCCAGTTCTGGTTTTGATTTTTCCCAGTTATTGTGAATATTCCTACATGCCTTGCAAGAGGTTCAGGCCCCTCTAAGAACATCTCTGTAGACAAACTGCATTCCCCTTCTAAAGTCTCAAACATGCCAGGTGCAGTGGTACACATCTGTAATCCCAGTACTTGGGAGGCTGAGGTAGGAGGATTATAGGTTTGAGGCTGACCTCAGAGACTTAGTGAGACTTTCAGCAACCTAGCAAGACCCTGTTTCAAAACAAAACATAAAAAGGGCTGATGGTGTAGCTCAGAGGTAGAATGCCCCTGGGTTCAATCCCCAGTACCAAAAAAAAGTCTCAAACATTGCCAAGTGTGAAAGTTATCAGGCCCAGGGATTTAGATAGGGACTGTGGACTTTACCAGGGTAAAGGGGTATTTCCAGAAGTGGGTGGGGAAAGCACGTTGCAACACACCTGTGTGTGTCAAGCTGGGTTTGGGTGCCAGTGTCTAGTGAACTTGTCCTCTGCAACCAGGCATCCGGATGTTGACTTTAGGTCTTAACAGCAGGAGGGAATTCACTCATTCTTTCGTTCGTTCATTTGGGAGACTTCAATATAATGGGTTAAAAGAACAAAGCTCACCCTCGATGTACAGCCATAGGCCTGGAACAGAGAAAGGGGAGCAGAGGACTATGTTAAGCACCCAGCCCCATCACCGGGGCACAGTGAGCCCACAGCCTGGTCCGGGTCCCTGGCTTGTCCCTCCTGGCCCCGTGCCCCTGCCCTGCCTTCTCTGTGTGCTCTGCCACACCCGCCCGCTCCTGGGCCTGGCACCCAGAGGTACAGAACTGCTAGCCTCCCTGCCCTTGTTCCCTCGAGTACCCAGAATGCACTGGCTGAGAGTCAGGTCCTGAGACTGGAGTCTGGCTCCCAGGCTGACATCCTGCGGCTTCAGGACAGTCTCAGCCCTTCCACACCTCTCAGGCTACTGGGTGTCAAATGAGCTTGTACGCAGAGGCTGTCTGCAGCCAGGGAGGGTCATCTGTGATGGTGGCCCCTGTACTTGTTTTGGAGGACAGCTGCATGGCCAGGAGAAGTCAGAAACTGGTAGGACACCTGGTGTCCCCCGTCCCTCCCCTCCAAGCCCATCCAAGGGCAGCCCGTCAGCCGCAGTCCTCTCCTCATCCGTTTTCTCTCCTCTCCCAGGGCGTCCCCACTGCAAGCGCACAGGCAGCAACATGCTCATACGATAAAATAAAGACCCTCCTTTTTTTTTGCGGTACTGGGGATTGAACCCAGGGACATTCTACCTTCCATGCTACACCACCTATTTTTTATTCTTTATCTTGGAGCCCAGGACTGAAGGAGGCGCTTGTAGAACACCTGCAGAGATCTCAGTAAGAATCGTAGGGTTGTTGTACCCAGGTTAACGTCTGAGTTTTGCCAAGCAGACTGTGGTTACAGAAGACCTTAGCATCCAAGAAAAGTGCTTGAAGGGGGAAGGGGAACTCTCTTTAGAATCTTCGCAATCTTCCTATAAATCTAGTATTGTTCCAAAATAAAAAGGGTTTGTTTAAAAAGCCTCCTCTTGATTTCCACTCCCCTCCCATTTATCACTTCCCTTTCTGGGGGGTGGTACTGGGGATTAAACCTAGGAATAGTCTACCTCCAAGCTACATTCCTAGCCCTATTTATTTATTTATTTATTTATTTATTTTGTAGTACTGGGAATTGAATCCAGAGGTACACCACCAGCCTGACTTTATTTCTTATTTGGAAACAGGGTCTCCTTAGGTTGATGCGAGTCTCACTACTTGCTGAAGCTGTCCTTAAACCTGCGATCCTCCTGTCTCAGCCTCCCAAGTACTGGGATTACAGGAATGGGCCACAGGTCTGGCTCCTATTTATTATTTTGAAAGAGGGACTTGTTAAGTTGCTGAGGCTGGCCTTAAACCTGCGATCCTCCTGACTTGGCCTCACAATGTCACTTCCTATTTTTTCAAAACTCCCCAAAGAACCGCCCACACTGACCTTCTCTGGTTCCCAGGCTCCAAGTCTTTTTGGAGCTCACACTGCAGGCAGACTCGCCCTTGATGGATCCCAAACTGCTCTTGTCAGAGTCTCCAACGGCCTCCGCGTTGCCTAGCCCAGTGGCCAATTCTCAGGCCTCCCCCTCCCTGGCTCTCGCAGGGGCGTGGCTGCCTGGCCCGGGCTCCAGGCTCTGCTATCCTTGGGCTTCCTCCTTTTCCATGGCCTCTTCCTTCTTCCTCTCCTTTGCGACATTTTCTTCATTTTCCAAACCCATACGCACAACTGGGGGCCCCAGTGCAGTCTTTGGATGATCCGTGTGCACCGGGTCCGCAATCCAGCTCTGGCCCTTAGACCTGCCCCTGATCCTCAGATCCAGTCCTCAGCGCCGGCCGGCCGCTGCCCTCCTGAGCCCCCACCCAGGGGATGAGCGACAGGCTCCTACCTCCAGCAGAACGCCCAGCCTGGGTCCTTGCCATGGGGAACGAGCAGCAGCTCTGTCATCCCAGGTGTGCTGGCCAGACTCCTGGAATTCATCTAGGGTCACACGTGCCACCTGTCAGCAAAACTTAAGCGTCCAAAGCAGGAGTATTTCTCCTTACCTGTTCATGGCCGCCCTCCCCCCCCCCGAGCTGCACCACCACTGCAAGTTGTGGCCAACACCCCTGTGAGCCTCCCTGCTCCCGGTCGCCCCCACTTCCGTCCATCCCAAAACAGCAGCAGAAGGAGCTTTTAAACATGGGCCACCTCTGGTTGACCTCACCCTTGATGGGGTTCCCTGTCATTCACGTCGAGTCGAAGTCCTTTCAGTGGTCCTGTGGAGAGCCTGCAGGACCTGCTGCCCCATTTCTCTGACCTCACTCCTCACCACTCTTCCCTTGTCCACCCTGCCCCAGCCACCCCGACCTTCGTGGGCGTGGCCCTGCCCAGGACCTTTGCACGAGCTACTGCCTCTGCCGGAACGCTCTAGCCCCTCACTTTCTTCAAGTCTTGGTCAGCGAGGCCTTTGGGGACCGCCTTTCATAAGTAAAGCCCCCTTCTTCCCCCCAGTTTAGACTCTCTGCTGCCCCTGGGTGACAGACTGTGTCATCTGCTTGCTGTCCACGCTGACATCAGGTCCAGAAGATAGAAATTTGATTCCATCTCCTTCGAGATCCCGGGGGCCTCTGATCGGGCTTGGTAGGGGAGAGATTTATTTTTTACCTTTCATGATTTAAGCCAACACGGCACAGGATTCTTTTGTTGGCTTAAATCATGCTGCCTGAACCATCCTGGGCGCTGGGCTCAGGAGGCCTTTCCCGAGGGCCGCAGGAGCACCAGGTCTCCCCCTCCAGCCCATGGGGCACCCTGCAGGTGCGTATGGGGCCTTGGCGCACTGGAGTGCGTGAGTGTGTGGCAGACATGGGTGCCGAGAGGCCCAGGGTCCTCATGACAGCTGGACAAGTCACTTGTCTTGGATGCCTGGAAGGATCCCTGCGACCTCCAGGGTGTAAGTGGGACTAGAATGGAGACCCACGGAATAGGAGTCAGGGAGGCTGCAGCCTCTGGCCTCTACTTCCTTCCCCCCACCTCAGCCCAGGCCAGGGGTTGATTGGACCCTGTCAGGAGCTCGGGTAGGGCAGCCCCTGGGAGGCAGGGTGCGCTCCCCGGCCCCTCCTCAGGCTGGCGCTCGTGGCCTCCCTGCCCGGTCCTCTCTTCCTCACCAGCCTCGTCCGTCTCCCCGTCACCCTGTCTATGTCTCCCTCTGCTTTCCGGGAAGGCAGCGGTGATTTACGAGCTGCGGACAGGGCCAGCTGCGGGTGCGGGAGGCCCCGATTACAGCTTCCCGAGGAAGCTGCCTGCTCGGGGATGGCAGGGTGACAGCGTTTATACAGAGCGGCCCCGGCCGGAGCGCGGCTGTCAGCCCGAGACAGATGGAGTGCCGGAGAGGGCCCATTACTTCATTCACACCTCTGCGAGCAAACAATAAAACACTTACACACGGCCTTGACACGGCAGCCGCTCCCCCCAGAACGTTCCCAGCCTGGCCCGGGGTCTGGGCCTCTCTGATGGGAAAGAGGGGGTGGGGCCGTCCCTGGGGAGCCCACCAGGCCCAAGCCCCACACAAGCCCTGCACCTGGCTCCCAGCCTCAGCCTCGGGGCTGTGTCTGGGCCAGCCGCTTCCCTCTAGGCCTCAGTTTCCTCATCTGTGAAATGGAGCATCATGCTAACACAAGAGAAATAAGGTGGAAAGCATGTATACACTGGAGACTCCCACAGAAGGTGTTGCTAAGGGTATTGATTTAAAAGTAATATTAAGCCAGGAATGGTGGTGCACACCTGTAACCTCAGTATTTGGGAGGCTGAGATGGGAGGATCTTAGGTTCAAAGGCTAGCCTCAGCACCTCAGCAACTTAGTGAGACCCTGCTTCAACATTTTAAGAAAATAAAAGGGCTGAGGGTATAGCCAGGAGGTAGAATGGCCCTGGGTTCAATCCTCAGTACCAAAACAAAACAAAAGTAATAGTCCTATTGTCAACTTGGGTGGAAAAGAAAGTTCCCAGATTCCAAACCTAGCCTGCCAAGGCGGGCATCCAAGGCTTGGGGCACGAAGCAAAGACGCCTTGTGACGAGCAGACAGCTGCCAAGGTGGCAAAGACCCTGCTTTCCACCTGCCTCCTGGAAACCCTCTCACCCAGGCACCCAGTTCTGGAATCTTTGTTCACGTGGAAGTAGAAGTGCATTATCCACTCCTGCTGCATGGCGCTGCCCCGCCCCCAATACCACCTGCAGGAGGCTGCCTTGCACCAGACGGAAGCTTGTCATGAAAGGAGTTTCTAGGCCCTACACTGGAAATCCAGGTGCCACCAGGGTGTGAAGGGATCGGGGGCTGGCGGGTGCAGCAGCTTCCCTACCTTAGGACAGACCCTGTGTTTCTAGAAAGTGACACTGGGGTGGAGCCATCAGCTGTGCACACTCACCGCACAGCAGAACTGGGCCTCAGGGCCACCACCACGCATCGTGCCCCTCCCGTGAGCCGGGCTGCACCCTGTTCTCCCTGCCCATGGCTTCACCCAGCACCTGCAGCAACCCTACAGGGCGGGTATTGTAGTGCCCAGTCCACACCCCAGGAAGTGCAGCCCAGAGACGCTAAGCAGCTGGGCCACGGTCACACAGCTTGCATGTCCTGGGCCGGTGACTGGGATCCAGCTCCGGAGCCCGTGTGCACCCCAGACCAGACGTGGAAGCTCAGTTAGCGGGTGGGCTCCGGGGTGGGCTCTGGAGCTGGCTTCTCACGTCCTGGCTGGGTGACTGGCAAGTGGCTCAACCCCTCTGGGGCTCAGTTTGGGAGGATGACAAGGACCAGCTCCCAAGGTGGTTTCGGGGATCGGCGGAGATGATGTGTGGGAAGTTCACACCATCCACCTGCATCCTCAGATAACATCCAGACCCCGCAGAGGCAGGCAGCGCGCTGCACACGAGCCAGCTGCATCGCCTCCCTGTCCTTGGCCCTGCTCTATGGCTGGTCCTTCTGAGGGCTGAGGCGGGAGGCAGAGGCCGTGGAGCCAGGACTTGGCCATGCATGGACTTGACCTGGGGAATAAAGTGCTGCACCCCTCCCCCCAGTGCACACACCCCCACACCCTCACACACATAAACATATGTACATACATGTATGCACAAGCAGGAATACATGAACATACGTGCATATGCCCACATATACACACACCACGCTCCTGGGGGGGGAGGGGCAGCAGGAGCGCCTCTTTCTTTCTCCATATCAAACCAACTAAAACTGGTGACATGACACACGCACAGCCAGGCCCGTGGTCGAGAGCCGAGGGACTGGGGTTTGCGCCAGGCTCCATCGGTTACGGAGGGTGTAAGCTGACCGATTCCCTGCTTCCTCCAGCCTCAGTTTCCCCACCTGCAAAACGGGGCTGAGGCTGCCTACCTCGAAGGGCGGTTATAAACATTAGACGCCATCGATGTGGCCATTGTTACGGGCCTGCCAGGCCCGGGAGGTGGCGCCCACCTGCCCAGGGCTGTTCTCGGGAGCTGACATCGGAGGTGAGGTGGGGAAGAGAAGACGAAGAGGGGTGACATGGGGGTCAGGAAGCCTCGGCCAGTCACTTCTCCAGTCACTTACCCACCTCCCCAGCCCTGGGGTGGACACAGCTCTCCTCCTGCCCTGGCCCCTGCCCAAGCCTGTGGCAAGTAGGCCACAGG
This sequence comes from Graphiurus murinus, assembly GCA_004027655.1. NCBI lineage: Eukaryota > Metazoa > Chordata > Mammalia > Rodentia > Gliridae > Graphiurus > Graphiurus murinus. The sequence continues at coordinate 1,046 of PVLC010014006.1, read as the reverse complement.
AAGAGGGCCTTCCTTAAAGGCTGTCCTCCCCCGGTGTGGCCCAGCCTGGCCTTCAGTGTCCCCTCCTCCCCAGGCTGGGTCGGAGGGCAGAGGTTGCCTAAGATAGGGTCACCCCAGGCCCAAGGGTGGAGAGGCCTCAGCCCCTGCAGGGTGTGGCAGCTACATGGGGCAGGTGACCACCGGTGTATCCTATAGCCCTAAGGCCTTTCTGAAGCCAGCGGGGTGACTGACACACATGGTCTCCATCCTCTGGGGTCCCCTCCATGAGTGGAGCCCACTGAGGCTCAGAGTGAACCGCCAGCAGTAGCAACAAAACTTCACAAGCTGGACCTCTGGACTCTGGGGCGGGGCAGATCCAGGGTGGGCTGGGCCGGGGCAGGCCGCCTCTCTATCCTGCACTGAGAGCTCCAGGAACATGAGCTGGGCTGCTGGGCAGAGCCAGAAGGCGGCACTCCAACCTCCTAGGGCTCTTGGAGGAGGGTGTTTCAGGACAACAGAAGGCGGCTGTGGTGAGTGGCCCGAGCGGAGCCCAGTGCACCTCGTTGATCCCACAGAAGCTCACATGGCAAGCGTCTCCAAGGTCCTCAGTTTCCACATGGAGACCCTGAAGCCCAGCAAGGGGCAGGGACCGTTCTAAGGGCCCTTGGTGGGCGAGCGTGGCAGCCGGGTTCAAACTCAGTCTTGTCTATCCCTAGAGTACCACTCGACTCACCACAGTACCAGCCTGGGAGACAGAGGACGTGGGACTCAACGCCGTCAAGTCGAAAGGGACCCTCCGATGACCCACGTCCCAGATGGGAACTGGAAGGGGTGGCACCCTCTGCCTGGGTCCCGAGCACTCGCGGGAATGTGGGGAGGGCAGGGGGCTGTACCACAGGCTCTGGGGCTCTGTTCTGAGATTCGCCACATCCACGGAGGTGCCAGGACGCCCCCTCAGCGAGGAGCCCTCAGGCGGCCCTTGTGCAATATCTGTCATGCTTTCACAGTTGTGCTGACCCCTGGCCAGGGCAGGGTGGGGACAGTCAGCGTCAGGAGGCCGAAGGCAC